>SNQJ01S0077530.1:0-14606 GCA_010110895.2 Picea sitchensis | reverse complement strand
AAAGAGGCAGTTGATTCCGAAGGAGGGGACTACAAGCAAGGATATTTGGTTTTAGAGTAGGATACAAAGAAAGGAGAGCCCAACAATGTTAAAGGGAATGTGCAATTTTGGGTTGGAACTTTTAGAATCAGAATGAAGTCAGTCAACGATGCCTATTATTTGTCCATGTTGGGAGGAAGAAAACGTCCATTCCCAGTTAGTGGATGCCTCCTTAAACCCCATCATGGGGAAAATAATTGACTTCACAAGTAAGTAAAGGTAATTTAGGCAGGCATTCACATCCATTGTATATACCATCTACATATCATATATGAGCGAGGGGTGATATCACCACCCTAAGGATTATTGATGTATTTTGTTGAGATCTACTAGGCACAAGTCATACCAGAGATATTGAGGTTCTCATGTGCTCTATGGTGAGCACATGTCCCTGAGTTGGAGCCATATATTATCCCCTATCCAAGGGATAACTAACGAGATCATGCATCGAGGCCAATAGGTTCTAGACATGGATTGCCGAGAGATGAATGATTTAAGCATAGCCCCAGAGGGCCCCTCTTTTCTTCAATGGAGCCCATCTATCAGCACCAGCAATATCCATCCCACCAGCCTGGTCTTGAAGTAACAGTAAGTCTTGCTCCATGAGGTAATGAGTCTAGATATCATGGTATGTGTCACTCTGATTATTGAAGCACTTGAATATGTTGCACTGAGTTATCGTTCATTTCATAACATTTTCTTGGAAATTGTGATCTTTAACTTGTTCATACCTGGAAGGGTGACATGATTCCCTAGTGATTTTATCTCCCTTTAAGAAGGTTTTCCACCAGGTGGATCTATGAAAGGTCATCTTTCTTTCCCTCCATACTTACCACTTTCCATCCTTACTCCTCTCATTTTCCCCTACCTTTTTTCGGGCATTGGGTTCACCACACTAGGACGGGTTGTACCTTGCCTTGTGGGAAGAAGGGGATAAAGGAACAGAGGGTAAAAGTAGTTGGAAAAGGTTAAAATCCAAAATGAAACCTTTGATATGCTTTGCCCAGGGATTCCTGAGAAAGAAATAAAAAGTTTCTCAGTAAGAAAAGGGAACCCGTAAGATAAATAAACACTCAAGGTATTATTTTGTGGATGGGAGGTCTCACCATGAACCAACCTATTATGACCATAGGTATGTAGCGGCATGACACTACCATCTATCTGGTCACCAAATCAGGGTAGTGGCTCTTGGTGGCATAACCAAGAGAAAGGGGATCTCATCACGAGCCAACCTTCTCATCTTTGTGAAATTCTTGTGGGTAACATTGTCACCTCTGGTCACCAAGCTAGGACAGTGTCCCTTAACTCTTCCCTTGAAGCATAAAAGAAAAATATAAAGAGAAATAAAACTAAGAATAAAAGGCATTGAATGGGCTAGGAAATAATGGCATCTATAACAAGGTGCAACACGCCTTCTACAAAGGCACCCACGGGTAAGATCTACATTTCCTTGTTATCACTGCACCCCATGCCCAATCACTTCCCGCCACACCATCTCACACAAAATTACATGACCTAGATTGGTTCTCACCTAGGAAACACCCCAAACTTAAAAAGGATTATCCCAATAGGACACCCTAAGGCCTTCTCCAAACCTTACTTGTTAAACTGCATAATGTCTTTGAGCATTTTCTTGGGTGAAAGGGGGTTTGATGCACATATTTGGGTAATTTGATTATTAGATGTGATGTCCATTGCTATGATCTTTGTGACTTATGAACCCCGGGAGGGCATACTTGTTGTTGTTGTAGGACTTTTCCCAGTGGATAGGTACATGTGGGGGAATTATTAGCTTGAACCTCCATGGGGATGAAATCCCACATATAGATGTTGTAATCCCAACCAAGGGTAGAGAGACATCAGAGACCTGCACGAGGAAGAAAGAAGGATGTTTAACTCAAAGACACTCTGGAATACCTAGACCCAGGGGGATCTTGATCTTCCACCTGGACATTGACCCTTGAGAGGACATGATGTCATCATTATGACCTTGGACGTCACCCAGAGCTAGGGTTTGCATTTATGAGGGTAGTTGTGTGCTTGTTGGGATGTGTGGCATCATCCAGGACCTTTGGAGGCCAAACGTTCTGCATATGAGGCCCAATGTTCCACCCTGGGAGCTCAACGTCACCCTAGAAGGGCATGGCGCCACCCTTGGAAATGATTTCAGGGGTTAATTACTTTGTTTTATGTAAAAATTGGATTTTTGATGTAATTTGGCCAGGTCGGCCTTTTTATGAACTATTTTTAATTAAAGGTCATTGATACTATATAAATAGAGAGAAAATACTCTCATTTTTTTTATCATTAGTCACCACACAAGTGGTGTGGTCTGAAATTCAACCCTCTTTAAGGGTTATTGGTTGAACTAACTAGTGCGCAACTTCTTGTAGAGGCAATTTTTGGTGTATTTTGGCTATTTCTCATTGTGGAATATCTTCAACTAGGGTTTAGCTTGATTATTCTTGGTGAAGTAGAAAATCTGAAATTTGTTTATTTAATGAATTCTTGTGGTAAATTTTACTTGGTTCATGTTAAAGATTATGAAATTGATTGCTTAAACCCTAGGAAAGAAACCTAAGTTACTTATTTCCCTCTATAGTTTTCCACTTGTTTAAATTTCCGAAGTGCACCTTTCTTAAGAAGTAACTACTATAGCCATAAAGTTCTATCTCTCTAGTTGTGTTACTCTACTTGCCTATTGCATTATTTTCTTTCAATAGTCTAAGGAAGGAAAAATTCACTAGGGCCTAAGATCCCTTACTTTCTAGCAAATTTCTCCCTAGGACTTGGATGTTTGAGGCTTTGGGTAGCCAACACCTCATCCATTCATCCCTCTCCTTTGACAAAATATTATCATTTCTATTTTGTTCCAAGTTTTTATGTTGTTATTGTGACTCCATAAACCCTAAAATGAACTAGTCTACTCCTTATAGTGAATGATTGTTCAAACAAACACTCAACCTTTATCCTTGAATATTTTACTAACATTTGCTAACCTCAAACTAGAATAACTCCTTAGATAACTTGATGATGTTGCAAAACATTGCTACAACCATACTAATTCATGCTAAATTGTCGCATCCAACTACATAACTCACACTTAGCCCATCTGGAATTCAATTGTGACAATTGCTAGTTAATATATTAGGTAAGTGTTGAGCTTGCATGGTATTTTCTTGCACTTTTGACCACTAGAATTTGTTGTTGTTGCAAAATATTTCTACAACCATATAACTGCAGCAAATTCTTCGCAAAAGTGACATATTATGCTAGCTAGACATTACCAAATTTGCTTGTGACAACTTATTATCATTCTGCTAGGTTAGAGTTATTCTTTCTTGTCTTCTTCAAGCAATTTCAAGACATAATTCTTGTGGTTGTTATAAAATATTAATTCTTGTTATAAAATATTGCATTTCTGCAAATTCATATTAGCTAGCTTACTTTTTGAAGGTTTATGGTCTTAAGAAGCACTAACATCATATCTATGTACTTGCAAGTTGCTATATTTTCTTGTTGTCTTGTTTTGGGCAGGTACACTTCATTTTACCATTTTCTTCATCTCTTGAAGGCCATAAGAACCTTATGATTTGAGCGACCAATGAGAGGGGGATTTTCTTGCATCATTGCCTTAGTTATCATCCCTTTAGGTCACTGGGGACGTCTCCCCTGGGGTAATCTTGATATATCCATAAATAGAAAGGGGTTTCCTATTAAGGTGACAATGATATGTGACCCCTTGTTACGCCAATATTGCATCCACTTGCCTTGGGATTTGGGAAAGTACAGATTGTGTGATAACATTTTGGCATTGTTGTCGAGGAACATCGAGTCAATTTTCCTCGAACGACACTTTTCAGTAAGCCTTTATCCAAAGCCTTCATTTCACAAATCTTTATTGGAAACTCCATTGAGGGTGATCCCCTCATCCCTTTGATAATCTTAAGGAGATTGTCTCGTGACTCCACTGATGACGACCTATAGCGGACGTCGATACACACTTTCTTGTCTCGTAGTCCCTATTGTCCAAATGGCCCCTTCTAAATGGGATCCCAAATAAATCTTCGACCCTTTAGACTTGGCCAATATCCAAGGAGGATTACATGATATCCCTAAAGATGTCAATTAATGGATACCCAAGTTTTCTGGAGAGGCTGGGGCTTCTAGTAACACACATTGGACCAAATGTTTTGATGGCTATGACTTCCATCAGTATAGGAGAGAAAATCCTGACACATTCATGAGACTTTTCTCTGCCTCACTTACTAGAGATGCTAGAAAATGGAGCACTAACCTCCCAATCAAAAGCCTCACAACATGTGAAGATTTAGAAAACGTTTTCCTACAAAGATGTGGTGTGATGGAAGATCTGCCATCCCTTTATTCCCAATATCTCAACATTTGTAAACAAAACAATGAAGTTGTTAGGGAATTTAATGATAGGTTTAATGCCTTACTTGGTTGAATTGATTCCAAATTTCTACTAGAGAGTGCTATTCTTGGACAATACTTAAATTCTTTCGAAGGAAACTTTTAATCCATCCTCAAGAATTGATTCCCTACAAACCTCAAGGAAGCACAAGATGGTGCTTTCTTGATTGAAGAAAATCGCAAATGGTGCAATCCCATTCCCCATGAACAATATGATGTCCTATGGTCCAATGAGGAATATGTTGAGGAATAAGATGATGATTTCCCTGAAATACTAGAGGTAAACGATGAGATTAAGTTAACCATTCCCCCTGAAGGGACTGGTACTTGGAGGAATGGATTCTCAACTATGAAAGATGCCTTGAATTTTTTTGAACCCTCTAAGAATATAGGTACCTCTAAATAAATCACTGAGTTGGAAAGGTCACTATCACAAGCCCAAAAGCCTCCTTTTTTGTGGCTTCCTCAAAATATATGTCAGATAATAAAACCTCATGCTCCAAAAGAACATTTTTTTTCTGAATATTTTGAATCTACAAAATGTTGCGAGGGAAGAAGATCATCCTAATTCCTTATCATGAAAAGACTCCCATTTTGAACATGGTCACCCAAAGGCTACTCATGAGAAATATAATTATGAAGATTCCATATTTACCTTGTTCACGCCAAATCAAATCCAAGAAAATCAAGACATGATGAAGCCTAGGATTGAGTGCTTGAGCCAAATAAGTGAGGACTCGAGGGTGAAGCTTTAATAGCCCCAAGTGTATTCTAGGGATCTACCCCAACCTTTTCCAAAACATAGCAATGATGGGACCAACCTAAGCATTAGTATGGCCTATATCTTACAAAAGGTCAAAAGGATTCGTGGAATGTTGGAAATCCCTTCTTTGACAAAATGAACCTTAGATGACCAACAATTGTTCAAAGAAACTTCCACACTATTACAAACCAGTTATTTTGAGAAAAATGAACAAACACCCTTTCTCACTTCCTTTCTATAGATGACCTATGTCTTCACAACTGCATGGTTGACTCCGAGTCATCTGTCAATATGATGAGTTTGAAGGTTATGAACCAATTGGCATTGGAAGTTACAGGGCCTTGTGCCAACGTTTGTAGATTTGATTCAAAGGGGATCAAGGTCTACAACTTGATGGAAGGTCTTGAAGTCCACCTTACCAACTCCCCATCATAATGGGTGTCATTGTTTTCAATATACATGACACTTGGGGAATGAGTTTTTACTTTAGGCGGAAGTCTACATATAGACTTGTCCCACACAACTATCCCAGTCAGGGACCAAGGTTGCATCACTTTTCATAAAAATCCAAAGATGATGGAATGCATTGAAAGGTGTAATCATGGATATAGTAACTACAACTACGTAGATCCCTACTTATTTCAAGGTTGGACCTCTCTTCCCTTGGTAGAAGAAGACAATATTAATGAGATAACATGGACCAAAGGAAAGGGTGACCAAAATCTTCCTAGCAATCACAAGGACAATGTTACACAAGGTAATGATGAGACATTACATTTGCATGAAACATACATAAGGAATAGTGCTTTGGTAGAATCCCACCTCATCATTCTAGAGAAGGAGAGAGATACAAATTGGGGTGATTGTCTTGACGATGCCTCTAACCCCTCTGAAGCCTGGGATGACTATTCTTCTACACAAGAAGATGAAATTGATGATTTGATAAGGTTTAAAGGGAAAGGAGTTGGCTTCATCAAATGGAAAGGGGATGATGAACATTTGTTGATTGAGCCAAACCAAGAATATGTATTGATTACCGAACCCCACCCCCTCCCTCAACACAATACACTGGAATACAAGAGGCAGTCGATTCCAAAGGAGAGGACTGTAAGCAAGGAGATATGGTTTTAGAGTGGGATACAAAGAAAGGAGAGCCCCACAATGTTAAAGGGGATGTGCAATCTTGGCTTGGACCTTTAATAATAAGAATGAAGTCAGTCAATGATGCCTACTATTTGTCCACGTTGGGAGGAAGAAAAATTCCATTTCCAGTTAGTGGACGCCTCCTTAAACCCCATCATGGGACAAAGACTTGACTTCATAGGTAAGTACATGTAAGTTAGGTAGGCATTTACATCCATTGTATATACCATATGCATATCATGTTACAATAGTTGTAGTTTCATTTTCATTTTGTATTCCTTCATTATGTATATATATGCATGCTTATTATTATATCATATATGAGCGAGGGGTGATATCACCACCCTGAGGATTACTAATGTATTTTTTTGAGATCTAGAAGGCACATGTCATACCATATATGTTGAGGTTCTCATGCACTGTATGGTGAGCACATGCCCCCGATTTGGAGCCAGATGTTATCCCCTATCCTAGGGATAACTAAGGAGATCATATCTCGAGGCCCATAGTTCCTAGACATGGAGTGTCGAGAGCCGGATGACTTGAGCATGGCCCCGGAGGGCCCCTCTTTTCTTCACTGCATCCCCTCTATCATTAGAAGCAATATCCATCCCACCAACCTGGTTCTAAAGTAGAAGTAAGCCTTTCTCCATGAGGTAATGATTTTGGATATCATGGTATGTGTCACTCTGATTATTGAAGCACTTGAATATGTTGCACTGAGTTCTCCTTCATTTCATAACGTTTTCTTGGAAATTATTATCTTTAACTTGTTCATACCTAGAAGGGTGACATGATGCCCTAGTAAGTTGATCTCCCTTTAGGATGGGTTTCCAATGGGTGGGTCTATGAAAGGTCATCGTCCATTCCCTTCATACTTACCACTTTCCATCCTTGCTCCTCTCATTTTCCCCTACCTTTGTTTGGGAATTGGGTTTTCCACACTAGGAAGGGTTGTACCTTTCCTTGTGGGAAGAAGGGGCTAAAGGTCGGGACGGTAAAAGTATCTGGAAAAAGTTAAAAGCCAAAATGACACCTTTGAGATGCCTCGCCCAGGGATTCCCGAGAAAGAAGTAAAAAACTTCTCAGTAAGAAAAGGGAACCTGTACGATAAATAAACACTCAAGTTATTAATTAATGGATGGGAGGTCTCATCATGATCTGACCTATTATGACCATGGGCATGTAGCGGTATGACACTTGTTGGATTACTGAGGGGGGGGGGGTGAATCATTACTAGAGAAATAATTGCAGAGTAAATAAACAATGAAAAAATGAGCATTCATACACATACACAGTACACCAGTATTTTTACATGGAAACCCAAAGCGGGAGAAAACCGCAGAATGATTTTTCTTATATGTCTTAAATAATTACATTCATTGGAAGCACCAACTTCCTTTGTTTTCTAGTTGCAACTGGAAGGAATCTCCAACCCCCAAGTTTCTCAAAATACAACCTACGGGAAGCTCCAACTCCCCAATTCTCTGGCTACAACCAGAAGGAGGCTACAACCCCCTATGCTCTCCAGCTAAAACCGAAAGGTGGATACAACCACCTTTCCTTTCCCCGTCCAACAGCCCTGAAATATAAATTCCAAATGTAGACAACATGTCACTGTCACTGAATCAACCACTGTCACTGTCAACTTGTACCAATAACCTGTAACAACCTGTACCAATCAACCTGCACCAAACAACTTGTACCAATAACCTGAACCAACATGTATCATGCATCAACTACACATCAACTATGACTCATCAAGATGTACCAACATCATCAACTATACACCTCATGTATGTGCCAACTCATCAACTACTTGTCTCAACCGTGTACCCAACATGTACCTCAACCATATACCAAATACATACACNTACATCAGACCATGTGACAGAACCTCAATGTTATGTAGCCTCATGCTAAACCAACAACTTTAACAACACATCACAACCAGAAGACCAATACCCATATGCCAAATACCAACAACAAAATACCAACTGTATCCCTCAACAAATCTAATATATGCAGCAATACTGAACATCCAATACCATCTCAAGAGCTAAACCCTAGCTCACAAAACATAACTCAAACAAGATGTGCCATATCTCTCATAAATAGACCCCAACCATGTTGCTACCGTGATTTTTCTGCCGCAATTTTTCTGCCACAATTTTTTTGCCACACTTTTTCTGCCGCGATTTTTCTGCCACACTTTTTCTACGCATTTTTTCTGCCGCGATTCTTCTACCGCGGTTTTTATTTCGCACTTTTTCTGCTGCACTTTTTCTTCCATGGTTTTTCTGCCACGATTTTTCTACAACGATTTTTTTGTCACACTTTTCCTGCCGCAATTTTCTCTATCAATAATACCTACCCAAATAACCTTTCACAAAATAGATATTCAATGATATTCAATAGGTTCAAGTGTGATTAAATGGGAGAGTCTTGCCTATTATTTATAATTTCATGTGGCATCCCACTTTCCTTATTTTAGGGAGTTCTCCATTAACTTTACTATCTAAATAATTTAATTTGCAAACACTTTGACTATTTTGACCTTTTGGGGCTTCTATATGACTCATGAGGGTTATCCAACTTCATATGGCCATAACTCTCTAACCGTGAGGAGTTATGTGACATTCCACATACCACCGAAAATGGCATGAAATGTACTATCCATCCAGAATAGTCTTACCTGCAAATATATCAAAACTCATACCATTATCCATCAAACAAACTTGGTTCCATTACCCAAACCTTTTTGCTACCAAAATTCACTACCCGACTTTCTTCAAGGGTTGACATCAATGAAAACCAACCCAATTAATCAACAACGCCCCCTTTGGAATTAATGGAAACACTCTGATGCAATAATGAAGTCATGTCAAACAATATTGAATTCATATCACTCATGCTCCCCCTATGACCATTTCTCCCCCTGGAACCATGGCTCTGTGTTCTGCATCTGATAAATCTATCCCCCTTTGTCATCAACGGAAAAGTTATCTTTCCATCCGGGGCTACTCCCCCTAACTAAACTATCCTTAGTAATACTCCCCCTGAATGAAATCTTCCTGAAATTGATCTCCTGACCTAAATTTTCCTCTTTATGGTGATTCCTCATGTAAATCTAAGACATATAAGATAAGCATTCAAAAACATTCATTTTGGAGTAGAAATTACTCTGAGTCTTTGGCGAAGATACTCAAAGGCTTCCCTTGGAAGAGGTTTTGTAAAGCTATATGCCACTTGTTCTTTTGTGCCCACATATTCAACTATGATGTTCTTCTCTGCAACCTGTTCCCGTAGAAAGTGATACTTGATTGGAATGTTCTTCATCTTAGAGTGCATCACCGGGTTCTTTGAAATACTGATGACAAATGTATTATCATAATATATTTGAATGGTCTCATCATACTCAACCTGTACATCTGTCAGAGTTTGTTTCATCCATAGAACCTATGTACAACATGTTGTTGTTGCAATATACTCTACCTCAGTTGTGGATAAGGATATTGATGATTGTTTCTTGCTTAGCCATGATACTAAACACTCGCCCAAGTAGAACGTTTCTCCACTGGTGCTTCATCAGTCATCAATGCAACCTGTCCAATCTGCATATGTGTAGGCAATAAGTGATAGATCCTTTCCTTTTGGATAACATTATCAAAACTCTTATGTTCCTTTGATATATCTGAAAATCCTCTTCACTGCTAAGACATGTGTTTCCTTTGGTGTTGCTTGAAATCGTGCCACCTGTCCAACTAGCTGCATTACATTTGGTCTGGATGTTGTCACATATAGTAAGCTACCAATCACTGAATTGTATTTCCTCTGGTCTATAGACTTTGAATCATCATATTTTCTCAACTTGCAACTGGTTTGCATAGGAGTGCTAACTAGTTTGCAAGATTCCATTCCAAACCTCTTTAACATTTCTCTGATATACTTAGTTTGAGAAATAAAAATTCCTTGGTTTCTTTGACGTATCTGAAGACCCAAAAAGAAGGATAGTTCTCTAAGTAATGACATTTCAAATTCATTTTGCATATCCTTTGCAAATTTCTGGCTTAACCTGTCATCAGTACTTCCAAACATAATATCATCAACAAAAACTTCAATTAATAAAATACTATCTTGAGTTACCTTGATGTAGAGGTTGTTGTTTGCACTTCCTTTTATGAACCTTAACCGATGTAGATATTTATCCAATCTAGAGTACCATGCTCTAGGAGTCTATTTTAGACCATACAAGGCCTTCTTCAATTTACACACATAATCTGCGCTCTCTAACAACCAAAATCCTTTTGGTTGTTCAATGTAGACTTCTTCTTCAAGTTCCTCATTCAGAAAAGATAATTTCACATCCATATGATACACTTTAATACTTTTGGAGCATGCATAAGTTAGGAGCAATCAGATTGCTTCCATTTTGTCAACTAGAGAAAATGTCTCTTCAAAGTCGATTCCTTCAACCTGTGCATATCCTTTACATACCAATCTAGCTTTGTTCCTTGTACCTTGTCCATCTTCATTCAATTTATTTCTAAATACCCACTTTGTGCCATTCACATTCTTATTATTTGGTCTTGGAACCAATTCCCAAGTGTCATTCTTCTCTATTTTATCCAATTCTTCATCCATGGCCTTATTCCAAAATTCATCATTGCCAGCCTCTTCAAAAATGTTTGGTTCAATCATAGATGAGAGTGCTAGGTGTGTTTGTTCTGGTGAACGGATTCTTCTTCTAGTCTCAACTCCTTGATCTTTGCTTCCAATAATCTGATCTGAAAGATGATTCTTCTATACTCGTTTGCTAGGTGTCTTTGGAGGCACTTGTTGAACTTGCTCTTCTACTTTTGTCTGATCCTCTTCATCTTCTCCTTCTACTTCTTATTCATCTTCTGCTTCTTCTTCGTAAAGTTGTTCCATTGATTCATTTTCTTCTTCCTGTAATTCGCGTCCACCTGTTTCATCAATTGTTACATTGATGCTTTCCAAAACTTTGTTCAACCTCAAATTGTAACACTTGTATGCTTTCCTTGTACTTGATTAACCAACAAGTACTCCTTTGTCCACATGATAGTCAAACTTTCCCATTCTGGCATCTTCTCTTTTGATGTAGCATTTGCTTCCAAATACTCTAAATTACTTCACATTTGTTGGTCTTCCTTTCCATAACTTGTAGGGAGTTTTGTCAATGTTGTTTCTTAGCATCACTCTGTTTTGAATGTGAACCGTTGTATGCATTGCATGTGTCCAAAAGATATATGTCAATTTGGAATCCATTAACATTGTTCGAGCCATTTCTTGTACTGTCTTGTTCTTTCTTTCAACAACTCCATTATGTTGAGGTGTCCTAGCAACGAAGAATTGTTTTTTTATTCCATGCATGTTGCAGTAGTCCATAAATTCCTTTGAAGTGAACTCTACTAAATTATCAGCTCTCAAACATTTGATTTTTGAATCCATTTCATTTTCAACCATTTCCTTGTAGACTTTGAGATTTTCAAAAGCTTCTGACTTATTTCTGAGAAAGAAAACTGCAGTCATTCTTGTATAATCATAAACTAATAACATAAAGTATTTCTCACCTTTCAAACCCTTTGTTGTAGTTGGTCCAACTAGATCAGTATGCACAATTTCTAGTGGTGTTGTCGTTGAATATTCTTTTGATTTAAACCTGGTCTTTGTTTTCTTTCCTTGTTGACAATGCTTGCATAAAGTGTTGGTTGGTTTCGTAATCTAG
Organism: Picea sitchensis; assembly: GCA_010110895.2. Taxonomy (NCBI): domain Eukaryota; kingdom Viridiplantae; phylum Streptophyta; class Pinopsida; order Pinales; family Pinaceae; genus Picea; species Picea sitchensis. Next base: position 2,478 of record SNQJ01S0077530.1, on the reverse strand, counting down.
GGAGTTTCTCTAACTGCTTCCTTTTTGTTTCCTTTGACAATTTTATCAAAGTGTATGTGACCCATTCTTCTGTACCATAGCCAAATTTCATCTTCTTTTCCTAGACAACACTTTTCATTTCCAATTTCACTTAGTACATATATGTTGCTTGAAGTTCTTGCAGTTGTTCCAATCAATTTTCATGAACCTTCTTTTCTTATCTTGCACTTTTGTGAATCGAAAGTAAATTTATGACCTTGGTCACACATTTGACTCGCACTTAGAAGATTATGTTTCATATCTTCTACTAGTAGAACATTTTCTTCCTTGGTATTCTTGTTTCCAATTATGGTTGTGTCTTTTCCAATGATTTTAGCTGAATCAACATTTCTGAAGGAGACTAGTCCATCTCTTTCCTTTCTTAATGTAAGAAACTTGTCTTTATCATCTATCATGTGTTTTGAACAACCACTTTCAACATACCAACCATGTTTCTTTTGCTTAGCTTGTAGAGAGAGTGGTCATTCTTCATTGCTATACTCATTCTGCTTTCTTATCCATGCTCTCTTCTGAGGTTCTTGTATGTGTCTGTTGTTGTTTTGTTGTAGTTCTCTAGGATGAACTGTCATTCTACAATATTTGGCCATGTGTCCAAAGTTGTTACACTTGTATCATTCCAGTTCAGTGCTCAATGATTCAAACCTGTTGTAACTTTTTCTCTATGTTTCACTAAGCCTTCTTGGATAACCCTTTTGTGTATGACTTTCAAAGTTGTTTATGTTCCTGATGTTAGCTCTGCAATTCATATATTTATGTCCAAAACTATTACATGCATAACATAAACCAAAAAAGATATTTTGATACCTAGGATTTGAATATCTTCTGAAAGGAGTTGCTTTTATGAATCCTTCTTCTTTCTGAGGACTATCTATCGGTTGTTGATTCTAAAATCTGAATCTTCTCGGTGGAGGAGTGTCCCTATAATCTTCCTTGTAGATCTTCATATCCCCTTTGATTTTTTATACATAGATTTTTAGATATGTTTATTGCTCCGTTGTTTTGAAGCTTGATCCATTTTTTGTCTGATTGTATCCAAGTCCGAACTTGTCATGATGAGGTTTTTGACTGTTGATAATGTCATCCAAAACTTTTGAGTTGTTCTGCATATTTTTCTTTTGAATATCCTTTCTTAATGTGACAATCTCTACTTCCAAATTTCCAATGATCCTGTCTCTTTCTTCTAGTTGTTCTTTGAGTGCTTCTTCAACTCTTTTATCTTCTTCTATTTGAACCTTCAAATTTTTAATCATTTGTTCTAGTTCCTGAGTGTCTTCTTTCTTGTCTATTTCCGCTTGTAGCTTCTTGTTTTTCCTCTTTTCTCTTCTTATAACTTCTATGACACACAACAATTATTCTCGGTAGTCAACTTCTGCCTCTTCATATTATTCTTCGGCCTCTTCATATTCTTCTTCGGTGTATTCTTTGTCAGAGTCTTCTACTGCCATGAATATAATTGTTTCTATCTCACTGTCATTGACTTCATCTTCATCTGATGATGAGATGTCTTCTTTGGTGCATAATATTTTCTTGAAAATTTTCTTTGTGGTTCCTTTGTCTTTATATGTTTGTTTTCTATTTGAGTAATCTTTATCATTCCTCTTCTTTTTCTTATGAGGACATCACAATTAAAACAAATCAAAGGAAACTTACCTTTATATCTGTCATTGGTTCCCTTGTTCAATCTTCTTACAAAGTTGGTCATTTCTTCATCATCTTCCAAGATGTCACTGTTGTTGCTATGTTATTTTTCCTTTTTCTTTCCCTTTTGCTTTGACCTTTTAGATGCTTTGAAAACTTCTTTGTTTATATATGGATTTTCCTGTTCATTTCTCATTTCATATGTTGTGAAGATTCCATGTAGTCTATCCATGCTTATTGAGTCTAGATATTCTCTTTCTTCTAGTGCTGATATTTTAGGATCAAATGTCATAGGGAGAGATCTTAGTACCTTTTGAACAATTACAGATTCTTTAATTTCTTCTCTCAATCCTATGATTGAATTTACTGTTTCATTGAATCGTAAGAAGTAAGTTGCAATATTCTCATCTTCCTTCATCTTTAGTTGTTCGAATTGACATCTGCAAGTTTGAAGCTTTGCTGCTTTGACTTTGGAATATCCTTCATAAATATTTTGAAACTTATCCCAAATATCTTTAGCGTATTTACAATGTATAAATTTGGTGTAAACCGATTCACAAAGACCATTCATAAGTGCATTTGTGGCTTTGGAATTATTGTGCCTGAGATTTATTTTTCTTTTATTTTTCGGTGGAACTATTGGTTCTTTGTATCCATCTACAACTGATTGCCAAATTTCAAATCCCTATGCCTGTATATATGTTTTCATCCTTCTACTACAAAATGCATACTTATGTCCATAAAATTGTGGTATTTCATTTTTATACATGTTGTTTCTCTCCATGATCTACCTTTCAGTGG
>SNQJ01S0077529.1:4388-25258 GCA_010110895.2 Picea sitchensis | reverse complement strand
ATGCAAGAAAGTTATGAACAATAACTCTGATCCATTGATTTTGGAGGACGACTAAGAATATGCCAGCATCTTCAATACATAGCCATCAGATTAGGGTTTAAGATTAAAAGATCATTAATTGTACCCATTGTCAATAGGTATACGCTTTTCGGCGTAATGATGATGTAATGGAGCAAAACTAGGATGGACGACCGGTCCTGGTTATCGCTTTGCCCTCCCGACAATCCAACGTGAACACAACCACACCCACTCACCGCTTGAATGGTAGAAGGTGGTTTTGTGGCAGCGAGGTATATAAGCTAAACGCCAAGCAGGCCGATATCTTTTTCTCTCCGAGCTTTATTGGCTAGTCCGGTATGCATGTGGTAACCGCTTATAATTTAGGAAAACATTAAGTACCATGGGAACGGCTTATAATTAAGAGGAACATTAAACACCATGCATGGTGTTTAATGTTTTCTTGTAATTTAAGTTTGGTCAGAAATATCAAGGTAGTTATAAACAACAATGATAGACAATTAATAGAATAACGATAGTAATTTAAATCTGGTTTATATATTAAGTGAAAAATATGAAGGCATAACAACTAATAGATGGACAATAGTAATGATACACAATTAAAAAGAGGATAGGTGGCATTGTTCAGTATTTAAAAATACATATATTAAATTGTATTTTTTTCACAATTTAAATTATTTTTTATGTAATTAAAAGTTGTTTTTTTAAGATGTAAAATTAAATTTAAGTTTGATTTGCCACTTTGTAGAGATCAAAAGGTGCACTTAGGGGAACACAAACTAATGGTACTTATTATAATGTTGAGTGGGGAGATGGTTACATAGTTGGAACTTTTCAGTCTTATAGGGAAGCTAGGATTGGAGCCGCATTAAGATTTGGCACAAGTGAGGAGAATGTTGGAGGACATTTGGATCATGAATATGATCTTCGGCCTCGAAGGGAAGCTCCGAACTCAAATTTTCATTATTTTGATTTCAATGAGCCAAATGTCTAATGATACAAAGGTAAGAATCTATGCGACCTGGGGTTTATTTATTAGCTATTCGGGTCTTAGTAGTTGTAATGTCTAAAAGGATTGAAGCTCATTCTATTCCTGAGACTGGTCTGTTCCATTTTCTTCTACTGCTTTTCCTTTTAGTCATGCAACCGCGAGGTAGGAAACATGGCCACCCCTCTATGAAACAATCCCATGCTGCCAAGGCGGCCAAAGATATAGTAGAGTTATATCCGGAAATTGTTCCCAAAGAAGATAAGTTCGTGATGAAAAATCTGGAGAAGGAAGTTCACCTAGCGCACGAATTTAAGGAGGATGAAGAGGTGGAAAACCAGGTTGGGGGTTTGATTCTAGATCTCGAATGCACCAAAACCTGGAATTCCAACTTCTTTCATACATTAGAACTCTATTGGCATATAAAAACAATGGGGGCTTTGGGGATATTTCCCAAGGAGGAGGATTTTAGGAAACTAAATGGTTGAATGGAAGCTTTGGAGATACAAAATGCATACATTATTGAGGTTCTAATTTGGATGGTGCATTGCATGGGTGGGACCTTCACTCCCCCAGCGAGACAATACCCTGGATTGGAATCTTCAAATGTTGTTGTCCAATGAGGGGCTTCTGCAACCATCCACTCACAGGTTTCTCATGACTGTCAATGGAAGATGCTATGGTTTTATATTGATCTTTTTTCTTTTCTATCTAGATATATACAAGGTGACTACTGTTAGAAGCAAATATGAACAAGTTAACATAGATATTTTTAATTTTTTAAGCCATGGGAACAGTTTAATGGCCTGGTTTCCCCTCAGGGGCATATATTTTTTGGCTACCAAGAGACTCTCATGGTCTCTTTGAGTTAGAAAAAATATGCTTTCTTTGTACACTCTGTGTATAATTAATAAAATAGATACTTACTTTAAAAAAAATAATGAAAAATACAAAGTCAAAGTAAATTGACTATGATCTTGTCAAAAACATGTAAATTGACTATTATCTTGTCAAAAACATGTAGATTGACTATTATTTTGTCAAAAACATGTATAATAATTAGAGTCTATGTAATAATAAGAAATATAGTGAATACATGTTCGAAGTTGATTTTGATTAAATGGGCACACCAATTGCATGTGGATAGATCAAGTAGTGTGAATATTGAAATTAACACTACTATGGATCCATCTTAACTCTAGATTGATGTTGATCAAATATCTCTAGGTGCAAACATTTACTCAAGTTTTTTCAATCTAAAATTTTTTTTAGCTAGAAGGTGAACAATTGAAATGTTTTAACCATAAGAATTTGTTTACTTTCAATTACTTTATGGATATGTATAAAGTTGATATTGAAATATTTTAATTAAGGTGGATATTGAAAGATTTTATTTATGGCACACATTGAAATATTCTTTTTGTTAACAATTTTTTTTTAATGCCACATATCAACTCCATATTAAGCATTGAATGAATTACACATCTGAGATGTAGAAAACACTTATGGTCGATTTAGAATTTTTTTATTTCCAATTACTTTATATATATTTATATATAAAACCTAAGATGTTTATTGAAAAAAAAAAAAAAAATATTACTTGTCAACTTCATGTTGAGCATGGAAAGAATTACACAATTTTTTCATATAAACTATATAAAGTCCTTCTTAATGCAATTAACACAATTATTTATAACAATAAAATTATATCTACATAAAAATCATTGAAATTAATAATTTACATTCTAATACACAATTATTTATAACAATAAAATTATATCTACATAAAAATCATTGAAATTAATAATTTACATTCTAATTGAAAGATATATTTTACCTATCTTATTCCTTATCTTATACCTTATACATGTGTATATAGTGCTAACAAAAAGCTTATGTATTATTATGAAATCCCATATATATTATAACAATAATAAATCTTGGCTTGAAATCCCATATATCTTATAACAATCATAAAGCTTGGCTTGAGGGTTATTTTTCAAGCTTTATGTATTGTTATGAATCCCATATATCTTATAACAATAATAAAGCTTTGCTTAAGGGTTATTTTTCAAGCAAAATGGATTGGAAAAACCATGTGAGGTAGTGGAACGAGGTTGGTGAGGGGAAAGGGAGGTATTACCATGTGAGGTAGTGGGAGGAGGTTGGTGAGGGGAAAGGGAGGTATTTTAATTGAGGGTTATTTTTTAAGTTAAATGGATTGGAAAAACCATGGAAAAACCATGTGATGAGAGGTAGTGGAAGGAGATTGGTGAGGAGAAAGGGAGGTATTTTAATTTATTTATGGTGATGGATATAGAATTTTCAAAATCAAATGAAGGAGGATAGTTGTGTTAAATCATGAAGATGGGTGTCTATTTTGCTTATTTTATAAGAAAAAAAACTATATTTTCACAAGTTCTTCAACTTTCGGCATACAAAAGTATTTTTTTTATTTAGAATTTCACTTTAGAATAAAAAAAAAACTTGTGAATAATTTTGTTAGCTTTCTATTGACTATTTTTCAAATTGTTTTTATTGATATTTGATATATCAATTTGGAAATTGTTTCACAGGATGTTCCTTAAAAATGAAAGGAATGATAATGAGTTATGTTTTCCCCCAAAAATGTATCTATTATTAAATTTTTGATTTTGAAAAACTAAATATACCGCAACAATCTACAAAGACTCTATTTTCTTATGACTATAATTTTGAATCTAACGAATGAATATTATAATTTCTAGAATTTTTTTAAGTTGACCAAGTTGAAACAATTGCATATTTTAAACACATTTTTCCCCCACCTTGTATCTATCTTAATTTGTACTTAAAATTAAAATATAAAAATACCCTTTTGAAGAGAACAGTTTAAGGGTTGTGAATATATTTTTTTCTAAATATTTCACTGTGTATTTGTAAAGATATGGATATTTCATTTCACTGAATCATAATGTAACCTGAAAATATTATGCAGTGATTTTTTTATAAAATTAAATAAAAATAGATAAAAATAATGAAAATGAAAACAAATTATATAAATAAAAAGTAGATACAATTTTGCAAATGTTAGTATTAATTTTGAATCTAAATTATGAGTATTTGTAGGAGTCCACAACCTCCAAAGTTCAAGTAAGCTGGAGGGAATTATCAGGTTCTTGCAAACAATCTCATTCACAAGTTTTCGACTGAAAGAATTTTTTGACCAATTTTTTTTTTTTTTCGACCGAAGGATATTTTACTAATGGAATCCGTCAAAAATAAATGATGAAGCATAATAAGGATTAATAGGGGTTTTCACAATCAAATGGAGGAAACTCAAGTTAATGTGACAAAATAAACTATAATTTTATAAGGAAAAAAATGGTGAATCATAATAAAGATTATAAGGATTAATACGCATGAAAAATGTAAGTATAATAAAATGGATATTCATTAGCATACTTCTAAGGGAAATGAAAATTTCAATGAAAAAATGGATCTTTAAGATATAAAATGAAAATAGAGGGACTTTTTAATTGAAACTTTATATTAGTGGGAAACTTTGTAGAAAATAAGTGGGGCATTTTAATTGGAATGTCATATTAGGAGGGAGTTCAATTGGAGGGAGTTCAATTTCTTCCAAACTTGTGAAGTCATGTTGATCATGTTATTTTTTATTTTAATTGAAACTTTATATTAGTGAGAAACTTTGTAGAAAATAAATGGGACATTTTAATTGGAATGCCATATTATGAGGGAGTTCAATTTCTTCCAAACTTGTGAAGTCATGTTGATCATGTTATTTTTTATTTTTCCATATTTGTGTGTTGTAAAATTATTAAAACATATAGCAACTTTAATTTTGGTTGATGTAAATGTTTTTCAATATTTTGCATTTACTTGAGCATATTTTTTTATTTTATGTGTAATAGTTATTATTCATGTCTTTGAGTCTTGAATTATTTACTTACATGTTGTGATCGATAGTAGCTCTGAGTTTTGAAGGTTTTTTTTCATCTCTCAAATTTAGGTAATCTTTAATTCAAAAATGAAAAGTTTTACATTTTGGAGTAATTTCAAGAAGTTTTGTTTGCAAAGATATATTCTAGTAGTACACGAATGTATTTGCTAAAACGGTTCTATGGTAAACCACAAGCAGAGAGACAACTCCCAATTTTCTTTGTTTATTGAATTAATATCATTCTAGAAATGGGTGGAGCACAATATAATCATCAAAAGTTTAGAAATGTGCAAATCACATAATAATGACAAATCTTGTTCTTTACATAGAGAACGGGGGGCTAATGGGGAAGCAGAGTACCCCTGGCGTTTGGCTGGGAGGTACCGGTGTAGTCTCTACGATCGGCAAGCAACAAGGCAACGGAGCGGCAAGGAGCACAGGAGTTCATTGCGGCAAGCAACAAGGCAACTGTATGCTCATGTTTTTAGTAGAATAGACTGCCTAGTTATCTACTTCGGCGTTTATGATCTATTAGTGTAAAGATGTCGCTTCAGCGGTTGTAATTTGTCCTTATATGCTACAGTGGTATTGTTTCTGGAGATTGTTGGCCCTTCCACATTCGTTCCATGATGCATAAATTCGTTGGGTGTTTTCCTTTTTTTTTATTTGGGCATTTCGTTTGTAGGCTTTTCGCTTAATTGACTTACCATGGGCGTTCTCCTTACGACTGTCTTTTATATAGGTTCTTACAGTGGGCAATAATTTTCGTATGCATTGCATTTTTATATTCTGTAGGCGTTGCATTTGTATTCCATAGGCGTTGGGTTCCGTAGGAGGCATCCACGTAGTACAGGGAGCGATTTTTACAGTGGGGTTTCGTTTTTATACAGTGGGTGATTTGTTTTTTTCAGTGGATTTTCGTTTTTGTACAGTGGGAAAATTTTTACAGTGGGGTTTCAATTTTTTTTCATACAGTGGGCGATTTATTTTTCAGTCGGTTTCGTTTTTTTATACAGTGGGCATTTTTCTTTCAGTGGGTTTTCGATTTGTTCAGTGGGCGAATTTTTACAGTGGGGTTTCGTTTTTATACAGTGGGCGATTTTTTCCAGTGGGTTTTCATTTTTTTTTGTACCATGGGCAAATTTTTACAGTGGGGTTTCGTTTTTATACAGTGGCGATTTATTTTTCAGTGGGTTTTTGTTTTTGTACAGTGGGCGAATTTGTTACAGTGGGCTTTCGTTTTTTTTTTATATAGTGGGCGTTTTAATGGCCTACGTTCTACCTCGTCCAGGCGTTCGATCCAAGAACACCCCACTTCGCCTCTACCAGCCATGTATGGGTTGTAAACTTCACTCTACATCTTCCTGGATTAAAGTTTCGTGAACCTTCACCTCGGCCAGCGTGATATACGGCTATGTAAAGATTGTAATGAGATGCGGTTCGAAGGATTTTACCAAGCGTTTTTCTTGGGAGTTGGGTAGTTTTTCCAAATTACTTTTACATCAGAAGGCTGACAATTTTTTTTATATATTTGATTCTGAGTGAGTAGCGCCTATTGTTAGCATTGGACCAGGGATAGTTACCCAACGACATTAGATTTCTTTTAAATTTTTATTGACCGGTGCAAATTTCATCATCCAATGATCTAAAAGCTCAGCACAGGGCGTTCGCACTGGACAGAGGGTAGTTAACCCGATAGTACCAGATTATAGTAATATATATTGATCTATTTTTAAGGTCAAACAGTTAGCACCCAAACATAATATACATAATTAAATTTATAGCCCAACAGAATGCTAAAAAGACCGGGTGGTTGTAGTGGTAGTTCAACTGCTACTAATAATAATTGATTTCCCATGTTATTGTCATTTAATTTCCCATGCTACTATACTCTTATGCTAATTTCCCTGCTACCTTACTTTCATTTAATTTCCATGCTACCTTTTTTTTTTCATGGGAATTTTCATTATAAATGTATTTTAGAACCAGAAGGTAAGGATTAACCATTGGTGTGGTAATGGGACTTATTGTTATTTTTTTTTTTGTAAGTAAGAAATATATTATATCAGGAACCTTCCAGAGGCAAAAAAGAGTTAGAAAACATAGCATTTGGTCTGCTGAAATTACTGGGCTGCCCCAACAGAGGGGAAACCAGCCCAGTCAGCTTCTAAGTCAACTTAAACAAAGTAGTAAGCCATACAGTGTAATGTCTAAAAACAAGGTGGACCTCCATCTAAAGCAGCAACCAGTTGACATGACTTCTAAACACACATAAACTAGACACCTGACGCGTAACCTGGCCAGGTGGTGTTGAGGTCGCCTGTCCAAGGTTCCTCTTCCACAATTGTCGTCCCGTCGCCCCATTGCTCCTCGACCTTCTCCTTCGTCTCAGCTCCATGGTCGTGCCTCACTGTGTCTTGCTCAGCCATGGCTGCACTACCGGTTACCTTCAAGGACGACCCTGCTGCATCCTGCATGACCATATCTCCAGTCGTGGTAGTTGTGCCATGTCCCTGTGTCGAAGTTACGCTCTCCTTTGCCTTACCATCGACTGTATCTGCGTCGGGTGCCTGCTTGAAGGTTTCTTCTTCCGGGGTCGAGAGGAAGGTCTCGTGCAGCGAGGAAAGGAGTTGGAGGAAGAGGGTGACCTTATCATTTGAAAGCTGCAGTCGAAACTGCAAGTCCTCGATGCCCTGGCGAAGTTCCAAAACAAGGCCGTAGAGAATGGCCAATTTATCCTTTACCTGCTCGCACATGGTTGCATCGAAGGATGGGATCCCAGAGCTCCCAGGTGCCCGCGTCGGGGGTGGTGGCCCTTCACCTAAGGTACGTGGGAAGACCGAGCGCTGAGAGGAGTGCAGTTCAGTCCCAGAAGGAGCGAGGAGTAAACGGAGGGAAGAACAAGACGACTGTGGAATCAACTCCAGGGCGTTTAAACATGCATTCGACGGAGCTGGAGGAGAGTGGCTGGGCTGCGCCTCCTGGAGGCGAAGGGAGGGTGCAGAGGGAGACATATCGCGTGAGAAAAAAGATGGTTGTCGAGGTTTCCAGGGAGAACCCCGCCGTGGTTTCCCTCTCAGACGCTGCCTATGCTTCGGCATCAAATGCACGTAGCTAAGGTCGCAGAGATGGTCGCGGTGGGGAGCCTCCAAGGACAAGTATGTGCATTTAAGTGCCGGCCATGGCCGTGGGGGAGGAGGTTCTGCTAGCCACCAACAGGGATAATGACACCAGAGAATAACACCGGAGAATAACACCAGAGCCATTTCAAAAAGTGGAGGTCGAGTGCAATAAACTCGCCTTCCCATCGCCATTAGAACTCATTAACATTCCCGGAGGGTGGCGGACGGAGGCACGGGCCCGTCACGTGGCTCTGTGCCTCGTTGGCACCCGCCGTGCTCCTGTATGCGCCAGCTGGCCCTCACTAACACCCCATTCGGGGGATCATCCGTTGTCCTAGCTTTGTGTATGCAATGCTGGAGTGGAGGATGATCAGGTTCCAGGGATGAATTACAGATAAGTTTCGGCTCGCCTCGATTGATGCCCATATTGGCCAGATCATCCGCAACTTGATTCGCCTTATGTTTGACGTGAGCCGGGATGAGGGTCAAATTTGGTCGTAGAGAGTCTGAAATGATCTGTAGCCCATGCAAGAGTCTCCAACTGGGAGAAATGCACTCTGGGTTGGCCCGATTCAAAATTCTCCGCAGCAAAATGATGATGATTTGAGAATCACCCTCCACAATTAGCTTGGTGAAGTTATTTTCAATAGCTATTTGCAATCCCCTGGTTAGACCCCACAATTCTACTTCATTGTTTGTGGAATGTCCTATGGGGCCCGCGCTGATGAGAAGGACGTTCCCCTAATGATTTCGAAACACAATTCCATACCCTGCAGGGCCCGGATTACCCTTAGAGGCCCCATCGAAGTTGAGCTTGAGGAAACCCTCTGGGGGAGGAGACCAGAAGGAGGGACTGTCGGGGAGACAGGACTGGGTAGAACGGAGAGGAGCCGAGAAGTTGGAGGGAGGAGCCCAATACCAAAGGATGGGAAGTTCAGCTTGGTTGCTATTAACGTCTTCTCCAAACCACGCTTGAAGAGGCAGAGTCTCCTGGATGTTCCGATAGCACTGATGCCAGCAATGTTTCCAAGGTAGGGACCGACCTTTGAAGAGCCTTCGGTTCCTTTCTTTCCAAGTTTTCCAAAGGATAAATCCTGGTAGCAGTTTCCATACCCAGTTGAGGAGGGGGGATTGGAAAGCTTGATCCCTCCATTCTGTGATGGTAATCAGTATGTTGTCCCGACAACGATCTGAGGTGCGCATGATGAGCGCCGCTTGATCCCAGATTTGAGCTGTGTATGGGCAAGAGTTGAGAAGGTGATTCATTGTTTCCTATGCCGCTCCATAGAGTAGGCAAATAGAGGGGCCCGCAAAGCCCCTTCTCGCCAGATTATCCCAGGTTAGGATGCTAGAGTGATTCATGAGCCAGAGGAAGAGGGTAATTTTTGGCCAATGCTTGAGACTCCATAGCTTGCGCCGCTGTTTCGTGTTAGGGAGAGGGCCTAAAGGAGCCTTGAGTTGGTACGCTTATTTTTTGTTGAAGGTTCCTTGTGGTTTGTATCCCCATCTTAAGATGTCCTCCCCTGCTATGCTTGGAATTTTCTGCTTTGCCATCTCCTCTTGCCACGGAGTTAGGTCCACGTCTGCTTCCAAATCAATGTTGTCCCTGTCCAGAGACCACTGGCGCCAAGTGTCCCCTAGGGGGGTATCCCGCCAATAGTCAGTGACTTTTGTTAGTCCTGCTCGAGTGGCTAGGTTGCAAATGGTAGGGGCCCAGTCCTCCTTGCTCAGAATCGGCCATTGTTTCCAGGAGTCCTGCCAAAATAGGGTTGTTTTCCCATTTCTGACTTCCCAGAAGGCGTTTCCAGTTACCAGTTGTCGGTTCTATTTAGTTGTTGTCCATATTAAAGAGCCTGGGCTATCCTCATTCCAGTGGACTAGATTCTTCTCTGCCACATTCGGAGCATATTTCTTTCTCCAAAGTCGGGCCCAAAGGTCCCTGGGGATTTTTAACCATCGCCACCAGATTTTGGCACTTAGCACCTTGTTCATGATGAAGGGATCCTTCAAGCCCAAGCCTCCTTGCTCCTTGGGCCGACAGAGTTTTTCCCATCTAACCAACTCTATTTTCTTTCCTGTATTGAGGCCTTTCCAGATGAAGTTTCTCTGAATGCTTTTAATAGTGGTAAGGATGATCTTCGGGGCAGCTAGCGCAGAGAAGGCATAGATCGGGAGGGCTTGGAGAACGTCTTGGAGAAGGATGAGGCAGCTGGGGAGATTAAGATATCTGTAGGTCCAAGAGGAGAGATTTTTGGAGAAGGAAGAGAGAAGGTATTCCCAGGAGGAGTTTCGGTGGGCATTATCAATTAAGGGGATGCCAAGGTATTTGGACGGAAGGGAGCTTCTGTTGAAACCAAGGAGGCCAGAGATATGACGCTGGACCGGAGGAGGGGTGTTGAAAAATAATATTTGGGACTTATCCTTGTTGCAGTCTAGGCCCGAGGCATCATCGAAGGTTTGCAGGATATCCAGGAGGGAGCTGGCTTCTCGTACTGTGGGACTGCCCATCAAGAGAGTGTCATCAACAAATTGGCTGTGCAAAATGGGTGGGGAGATACCATGCAAGGATAGACCTGTCAGGCGTTTGAAGTCAATGGCTGCGTGAATAGACCTGCTAAGGCCTTCGGCTAGGATAATGAATAGGAACGGGGAGAGGGGATTGGCACATTTTTTTATTCTACACTATATTCCAGTCTTTCACTACATTTTTTTATTCTACACTATATTCCAGTCTCCCATTACATTTTATTCTATTAGTTATTAGTAATGTATTCTATTCGTTATGAGTAATTGGGTTCTGTAGAGTATTTTAAGTCTTCATTACACTTTATTTCATTTTCACGACAAAAAACACATTTTATTCTAATATTAATTGTTGGGTTCTCGATAATATTTAAGTCTTTTATTTCATTTTCATGATTAAAAACAAGTAACTATAGTTTAATATTTTTAAACTATAATTCTGATTCTATATAGTATTTAAGTTTTTTATTACAAATTTTTGAAAGAAAAAAAAAAAAAAACAATGGATTCTACTTTAATAATTCTATATAGTATTTAAGTTTTTTATTATAAGTTTTTAGAAAAAACAATTGACTCTATTTTAATAATTCTTATTTTATATAGTATTTAAGTTTTTTATTACACTTTCCTCCGATCTTATCGTGAAAAGAAATTATTTCATTTTTATTTCCATTTTATAAAGAAAGATGATTGTCTATATTTTACCAGTGAAATTCACAGTAAAGTTGTTTATATTCATGTTTTAAAAATATATTAATGTAAAACTTATATATAATTCAAAAAATAAATAAGACAAATTCATTTTATAATGATGATTATAAAATTTTATACAATTTGAGTGAACTTAATAATTAAGAGTTTATGTTGTCCCCGAGGTGTAGGATAGTCGGTGATGGAGTGTGTTGTTAAGCCACTCCGTGATGTTAAAGTCACCAGCTCGAAACCTGCGGGGACAAAAAATCCAACCCTTAACATGGTTGGATNCACCAGCTCGAAACCTGCGGGGACAAAAAATCCAACCATGTTAAGGGTTGGTGTGGCTCAGGCCGGGTGCGATCCCCGAGTGATTTTGACGGCTTAGATGCCCCTGAGTCACGGTTTCTCAAGCCACAGTTAATCGCGTAGCCAACAGGCCCCGCACAAATTAACAAACAAAAAAATTAAGAGTTTATGTTTCCTTCTAAAAAAATCATAAATTCAAATCCAAAAAAAATAATATATATATATATATACATTTATATGTACTTCTCTATTAATATATAGAATTTTATACTCTTCTTTTACTCATCTTAATATATATGATTTTATACTCTTCTTTTACTCATCTTGGATTTATATGTACTTCTTTGTTTATATATATGATGATGTAATGGAGGCAAACTAGGATGGACAGCTGGTCCTGGTCATCGCTTGGCTCTCCCGACGATCCAACGTGAACACAACCACACCCACTCACTGCTTGAATGGTAGAAGGCGGTTTTGTGGCAGCGAGGTATATAAGCTAAACGCCAAGCAGGCCGATATATTTTTCTCTCTGAGTTTTATTGGCTAGTCCGATATGCATGTGGTAATTGCTTATAATTTAGGAAAACATTAAGTACCATGGGAACGGCTTATAATTAAGAGAAACATTAAACACCATGCATGGTGTTTAATGTTTTCTTGTAATTTAAGTTTGGTCAGAAATATCAAGGTAGTTATAAACAACAATGATACTGACAGAAACCGCACCCTCACTGGCATGACCGCGCTAACAAGACCTTCTTCTCTTGGCCCGAAGAACTCAATGGTTCTTCTATTTCCCTATCTGGAAATCTGCACCCACAGTTCAGTTAAACGTGATCCTCCCTTCTTTACTTTCGGAGGACCGGAACTCGTGACACCGCGAGTTCAAAGGTTAATCACTGGGTTCTCAAACCTCCGAGACCCGATGGTTAGTCAACGCTGACTTTTTCTCGCCCCTATCGAGACTCTGCTTCTATCGCGACTTTGTGCTATCGCGACTTTGCTACTCGCGACTCCCCATGTTCGGTTCTCCAACTCCCGAGTACCGATGTGCCGAGATGTCGATATTCTCCTATCGCACTTTCGCAACCTCGCGCCTTCGCAACTTCAGACCTCCAATAATTGGGTGCTCACCCTGCGAGCCCCCGAGTTCACGAGATCTCTGATCTCTTACACCTGTCTTCCACTAACCTGGTCTATGGCCCACACGATCCTCCACCATGATATCGTGTTTCGCGATCTCGCAACTTCTGTTGTCGAGAACACGAGCCTCAACCTATGAAGCTCCGATGCGCGATCCTTCTCGCTTACTCGAACATTTCAATGCATAACCTTTTCATGCAATCCTTCGATGGATTCGAAGGCCTACTCCTCCTGAGCTTCAAACTCTTGAGTGTTTCTACGAAATGAATCAAGTTCTTCCTCCATGAAGACTCGTTCACCCTCTCGCCGACCTGCAACACTCCTGCAAGCTTTCAATAGATTCTTCCCTACATTTATCCTTCGGCTGATTCGAAGACTTACTCCTTCCTGAAACTTGTCCAAGACTTATATATCTTCTTGGAACCCTCTTGCACGCACTCCTTGCGGAAAATCTTCAACAACTCCTAAGTGTTGAAGTCTTTTGACCCTGAGCACTCCTGCAGCAGCAGTCTTAATTCCCTTTGCTCAGAATCGCAACTCTGAGGCTTCGTTTTGCCTGCGCACTCCTTGCACGACACTGTGCCTATCTGCACCTTTGAGGAAATGAGAACAAGAGTTATCTCTAACTGAACCCTTCTGTCGACGCACTCCTTGCGGACAATTCAACTGCACTCCTTGCAGGAATCCTCTGGCTCACTTAGAGAAACAATTGAAACTCATTCACTCATCCTCTCAGACTTCAATTCAACCATGAAATCACATACACAGCATATAAAAGCAAATGCATGACAGGAAGCAAACATTCATGGGCATAACCTCAATACACAGAGAATAGACACATAACCATGGATTTGAATCAGAGCTTCATCTATTAATTCAATATATGTACATGGATGTTCTTCATACAATTCTCTGCATGCTCTTCTGCTCTCCTGCTTCAATATAATATCCAATAATACAAAGATACAATGAGGGTGTCTATATCCGTTTTCCCTCTTGAACTCTAAAACTATCAAATCTAGAATTAAATATTCTATCTACTTTACATTAACTATCTATTAAATGCCTCAGCTACCTAAGGACAAGAGTTATCCACTCAAGGTCCATTACAATATACAAGTGCGCTCTTTCATAAATGATTTCATTTAAAGATGTGCGCAACAACCCCAAAGTGTTTTTCCAAAATTTGTGTTGGCTTTTCCAGCTGTCTTCCACTCCACGTTGGCTCGTTTGAGGTGTTGTCGATGCTCTTGCATCATACTCCTTGGCTTGAAAACTTTCATGGGATCCTGTCCATGAGCTCCTGCACGGTCTGTCCATGCTTCTGTATCACTGCTTTTCTCTCCCAGCTGGCATCCTCCACTGGGTGATTCTTCCATTTGACCAGATACTCATAGTAGTCTTTTCTTCTGGTCCTCTTTCCCACTCTTTTGTCCAGTATGCACTCCATCTGCGGCTTTTCTGCGACTGGTAAAGTTCCAGTCTCTGCTTCTCCAGCTCTGTATGGGTATAAATCTGCAATATTGAATATCAAAGATATTTCGATGCCCTCCGGAAACTCAATCTCATAAGCATTCTCCCCGAATTTTCTCAAGACCTTACATGGCCCGATTTTCTTCATTTTCAATTTGTTGTATGTTCCCCTTGGGAACCTTTCCTTCCTCAAATGTGCCAGAACTAGATCACCAACCTCAAACTGAAGTTGTCTCCGATGTTGATCTGCTCTGCGCTTGTACTCCTAATTTGAATCTATCAGTCGCTGCTTCACTTTGCTGTGAAGTTCCTTCATTGCCTCGGCAAATTATTCCACACTAGCACTGCTAGTCACAGTCTGTTCTGAATCCCTCAGTTTAGAAACTCCTCTCGGTTGCATCCCATATACAACCTGAAATGGAATTTTCCCTGTGCTTCGATTCACTGAATCGTTGTATGCAAACTCTGCCTGTGTCAATATGTTGTCCCAGCTGCTATGGTGTTCTGTCACCAAGCTCCTCAACAAATCTCCCAAACTTCTATTCACCACCTCTGTTTGTTTGTCTGTCTGAGGATGACAAGCAGAACTAAACGCCAAGTTAGTTCCTAGCTTCTTCCATAAGGTCCTCCAAAAATGCCCTATGAATTTCGTGTCCTTGTCTGAAACTATGATTTTCGGCAATCCATGAAGTCGAATGACCTCCTTGAAAAACAAATTTGCGATATGAGTCGCATTGCTGGTCTTCTGGCATGGGACAAAATGTGCCATTTTTTAAAACCTGTCAACCACCACAAAGATTGAATCTACACCTCTTTGTGTTCTCGGCAAACCCAATACAAAATCCATGCTTATCGCCTCCCATGGCCTCTCTGGTATGGGCAATGGTTGATAAAAACCTACATTCAGCTTCCTCCCTTTCGAATGCTGGCAAATTCGACATATGTCAACGAACCTCTTGACATCTTCTCGCATCCCTGTCCAAAAGTATGATTCGCTCAACTTCGCAAATGTCTTTTCATGGCCAAAATGTCTTGCCAATCCACCACTGTGCTTCTCTTTCAACAAGTTCTCCCTCATGGAGAAATTCGGAATACACAGTTGATTGCCTCTGAATAGAAATCCTTCCTGGATTATATAATCTATCTATGGACTTCTGTCTCTGAGAACTAGATTTTCAGCTGCTTCATACTCTTCTGCAAAATCTGCATCTCTGGCGTACATGTCCCTAAGATTTTCAAAACTCAATGTTTTGACTCGGAATTCCTGCAGTAACAAACACTTCCTGCTCAAAGCATCGGCCACTTTGTTAGCAGTACCCAAAATGTGTTTAATTACAAATGTAAAATTCTGCATATACTCTACCCATTTTTCATTTTTCTGATTCAACTTCTCTTGTTGACTCACAAATTGTAATGCATGATTATCACTGTACAATACAAATTCTTTCGGGATCAAGTAATGCCTCCATTTCTTCAACGCCTGTATGATATCATAAAATTCTTTATCATACGTGGAGTATTTCAGTTTCGCTTCATCCAACTTCTCGCTGTAATATGCGACTGGTCTGTCTTCTTGACTCAAGACCGTTCCTATGGCGAATCCACTCGCATCACATTTTACTTGAAATGTCTTCATGAAATCTGAAAACACCAACACCGGTTGTTCCGTTATCTTCCGCTTCAACATATTGAAGCTCTTCTCAGCCTCTACTGTCCAGTGAAAAGACTTATGCCGCTTCTTCACTGTGTCCATCATCGTTGCACTAATTCCACTGAAATTCCTGATGAACTTTCGGTAGAAACTAGCTAAACCATGAAAACTTCTCACCTCGAAAATATTTCTCGGTGATGGCCAATCCTTGATCACTTCTACCTTATCCGGATCCATCCTCAACTCCTTCGTTGAAATAACAAAACCCAAGTAAATGAGCTCTGTCTTCATAAATGAGGACTTTTTCATATTGATCAACAACTTCTCCTGTTGTAGCTTCTTCATCACTATGGTCAAATGCTTCAAATGGTTAGCCTTGGTCTTACTGAAAATCAGTATATCATCCAGGTATACGACAACAAATTTCCTGATGAATTCCCTCAGGACTTCATTCATTAGCCTCATAAAAGTACTCGGTGCGTTTGTCAAGCCAAATGGCATGACTAGCCATTCGTACAAACCTTCGTTGGTTTTGAAGGTTGTTTTCCATTCATCGCCTTCTCTCATGCAAATCTGGTGATATCCGATTTTCAAATCTATTTTTGAAAAATAATTTGCCCCACTCAGGCAATCCATCAGATCATCCATTCTCGACAGTGGAAACCTGTACCTGATATTTATCTTATTTATCGTTCTCGAGTCGGTACACATTCTCCAACCTCCATCTTTCTTTGGATTTAATAGCGTTGGAACGGCACACGGGCTTAAACTTTCCCTGACCAGTCCTTTATATAACAAATCCTGGACCTGCCTCTTGACCTCTTCATTCTCCTACAACATCAATATGTATGCATCTTTATTCAGCAAACTAGCTCCTGGTATGAGGTCTATATGATGACTCACACTTCTCATCAGTGGTAACGAATGAGGTAATTCGTCCACCACAATATCAGCGAACTCTTCCAACAGTTCCTGAATCTCATCTGGGAGATCATCCACTCTTGTACTAGTCAGAACAATCCTCGGTTTTCTGACCACAAAGAATTGTGGATCTTCTTTCTTCTCCATCTTCGTAAGAAGCTCCTTCCCACTCATGAGAAGTATTGTGTTGCTTACTAGCTTCAGTAAGCACTAGTTGTGCGTCTTTGAGCTGTTTCCATCTCTTCAAGTCTTGCTCTGAGATCTCGCATCTGTCTCTCCATTTCTAGATTTCCTGCCGGCCTACCTTTTATTCTCACCTCCCTGTCTTCTGGGTCGGGTGATTGTCTTTATCTTCTGGGAAGCATGGTGAATTCTCCTTCTCTTCTGCTATAGAAAGCAAATAATTCTTGCTCTGATACCACTCTAACGGCAACTGCACCCTCACTGGCACGACCGCGCTCATAGGACCTTCTTCTCTCGGCCCGAAGAACTCAACGGTTCTTCTATTTCCCTATCGGGAAATCTGCACCCATAGTTTAGTTAAACGCGATCCTCCCTTATTTACTTTCGGAGGATCGGAACTCGTGACACCACGAGTTCAAAGGTTAATCACTGGGTTCTCAAACCTCCGAGACCCGATGGTCAGTCAACGCTGACTTTTTCTCGCCCCTATCGGGACTCCGCTTCTATCGCAACTTCACTACTCGCGACTCCCCGCGTTTGGTTCTCCAACTCCTGAGTACCGATGTGCCGAGACGTCGATATTCTCCTCTCGCGCTTTCGCAACCTCATGCCTTCGCAACTTGAGACCTCCAATATTTGGGCGCTCACCCTGCGAGCCCCCGAGTTCACGAGATCTCTGATCTCTGACACCTGTCTTATACTAACCTGGTCTATGGTCCACATGATCCTCCGTCGTGATATCGCGTTTCGCAGCCTCGCAACTTCTGTTGTCGAGAACACGAGCCTCAACCTACGAAGCTCTAATGCGCAATCCTTCTCGCTTACTCGAACGCTTTAATGCACAACCTTTTCATGCAATCCTTCGATGGATTCGAAGGCCTACTCCTCCTGAGCTTCAAACTCTTGAGTGTTTCTACGAAATGAATCAAGTGCTTCCTCCACGAAGACTCGTTCACCCTCTCGCCGACCTGCGACACTCCTGCAAGCTTTCAATAGCTGCTTCCCTGCATTAATCCTTCGACTGATTCAAAGACTTACTCCTTCCTGAAACTTGTCCAAGACTTATATCTTCTTGGAACCCTCTCGCATGCACTCCTTGCGGAAAATCTTCAACAACTCCTAAGTGTTGAAGTCTTTTGACCCTGAGCACTCCTGCAGCAGCAGTCTTAATTCCCTTTGCTCAGAATCGTAACTGTGAGACTTCATTTTGCCTGCGCACTCCTTGCACGGCACTGTGCCTATCTACACCTTCAAGGAAATGAGAACAAGAGTTATCTCTAACTGAACCCTTCTGTCGACGCACTCCTTGCGGACAATTCAACTGCACTCCTTGCAGGAATCCTCTGGCTCACTTAGAGAAATAATTGAAACTCATTCACTCATCCTCTCAGACTTCAATTCAACCATGAAATCGCATACACAACATATAAAAGCAAATGCATGACAGGAAGCACACATTCGTGGGCATAACCTCAATACACAGAGAATAGACACATAACCATGGATTTGAATCAGAGCTTCATCTATTAATTCAATATCTGTACATGGATGTTCTTCATACAATTCTCTACATGCTCTTCTGCTCTCCTGCTTCAATATAATATCCAATAATACAAAGATACAATGAGGGTGTCTATATCCGTTTTCCCTCTTGAACTCTAAAACTATCAAATCTAGAATTAAATATTCTATCTACTTTACATTAACTATCTATTAAATGCCTCAGCTACCTAAGGACGAGAGCTATCCGCTCAAGGTCCATTACAATATACAAGTGCACTCTTTCATAAGTGATTTCATTTAAATATGTGCGCAACAACCCCAAAGTGTTTTTCCAAAATTTGTGTTGGCTTTTCCAGCTGTCTTCCGCTCCACGTTGGCTCGTTTGAGGTGTTGTCGATGCTCCTGCATCAAATAGACAATTAATATAAGAGCGATAGTAATTTAAATCTGGTTTATATATTAAGTGAAAAATATTAAGGCATAACAACTAATAGAAGGACAATAGTAATGATACACAATTAAAAAGAGGATAGGTGGCATTGTTCAGTATTTAAAAAAAAATATATTAAATTGTATTTTTTTCACAATTTAAATTGTTTTTTTATGTAATTAAAAATTGTTGTTTTTTAAGATGTAAAATTAAATTTAAGTTTGATTTTCCACTTCATAGAGATCAAAAGGTGTACTCAGGGGAACACAAACTAATGGTACTTATTATAATGTTGAGTGGGAGATGGTTACACAGTTGGAACTTTTCAGTCTTATAGGGAAGCTAGGATTGGAACTGTACCCACATTTAGATTTGGCACAAGAGAGGAGAATGTTGGAGGACATTTGGATCATGAATATGATCGTCGGTCTTGAAGGGAAGCTATGAACTCAAATTTTCATTATTTTGATTTCAATGAGCCAAATGTCTAATGATACGAAGGTAAGAATCTGTGCGACCTAGGCTTTATTTATTAGCTATTCGGGTCTTAGCAGTTGTAATGTCTAAGGGGATTGAAGCTCATTCTATTCCTGAGACTGGTCTGTTCCAGTTTCTTCTATTGCTTTTCCTTTTAGTCATGCAACTGCGGGGTAGGAAGCTTGGCCACCCCTCTATGAAACAATCCCATGCTGCAAAGGCGGCCAAAGATGCAGTAGAGTTATATCTGGAAATTGATCCCAAAGAAGATAAGTTTGCAATGCAAAATCTGGAGAAGGAAGTTCGCCTAGCGCAAGAATTTAAGGAGGATGAAGAGGTGGAAAACTAGGTTGGGGGTCTGATTTTGGATCTCGGATGCACCAAAACCTGGAATTCCAAATTCTTTCATACATTAGAACTCTATTTGCATATAAAAACAATGGGGGCTTTGGGGATATTGTCCAAGGAGGAGGATTTTAGGCAACTAAATGGTTGAATGGAAGCTTTGGAGATACAAAATGCATGCATTATTGAGGCTCTAACTTGGATGGTGCATTGCATGGCTGGGACCTTCACTCCCCCAGCGAGACAATACCCTGGATTGGAATCTTCAAATGTTGTTGTCCAATGAGGGGCTTCTGCAACCATCCACTCACAAGTTTCTCATGACTGTTAATGGAATATGTTATGTTTCATATTGATCTTTTTTCTTTGATATCTAGATATATACAAGGTGACTACTGTTAGAAGCAAATATGAACAAGTTAACATAGATATTTTTATTTTTTTAAGTCATAGGAACAGTTTAATGGCTTGGTTTCCCCTCAGGGGCATATATTTTTTGGCTACCAAGAGACTCTCATGGTCTCTTTGGGTTAGAAAAAATATGCTTTCTTTGTACACTCTGTGTATAATTAATAAAATAGATACTTACTTTAAAAAAATAATGAAAAATACAAAGTCAAAGTAAATTGACTATTATCTTGTCAAAAACATGTCGATTGACTATTATTTTGTCAAAAACATGTATAATAATTAGAGTCTATGTAATAATAAGAAATATAGTGAATACATGTTCGAAGTTGATTTTGATTAAATGGGCATACCAATTGCATGTGGATAGACCAAGTAGCGTGAATATTGAAATTAACACTACTATCGATCCATCTTAACTCAAGATTGATGTTGATCAAATATCTCTAGGTGCAAACATTTACTCAAGTTTTTTCAATCTAAAAAAGTTTTTAGCTAGAGGGGTGAACAATTGAAATGTTTTAACCATAAAAATTTGTTTACTTTCAATTACTTTATGGATATGTATAAAGTTGATATTGAAATATTTTAATTAAGGTGGACATTGAAAGATTTTATTTATGGCACACATTGAAATATTATTTTTGTTAACATTTTTTTTTAAATGCCACATATCAACTCCATATTAAGCATTGAATGAATTACACATCTGGGATGTAGAAAACACTTATGGTCGA
>SNQJ01S0077528.1:13134-24477 GCA_010110895.2 Picea sitchensis | reverse complement strand
GTGAAGTCTGCCACAGGGTTTACACCTTTCCAATTAGTGTATGGTTTAGAAGTTGTCTTACCGATTGAATGTGAGATCCCATCTTTAAATCTATCCATGGAACTTATTCCCAATACCTCTGTTGAAGAAGAACGTCTATTGTATCTTATGCAATTGGACGAAGCCCGTCGAGATGCCACCCTAGTTATTGAATCCTATAAGAAATGAGTCAAGGCCCAATATGAAAAACATGTCAAACCACATGTTTTCTCTGAGGCCGATCTAGTTATTTTCTATGAACAATATCATGATTTTCTAGGTGCTGAAAAATTTGAAGCTATGTGGCGAGGCCCTTACATTGTCAAATGAGTGTTGAAGAAGGGAGCCTACGAGTTAGTAGATTATGATTTCATTCCTTCAAGTGAGCCCAGAAATGGGCTTTACTTAAAGAAGTATTATTCTTAGATTATCTTTGCATGAGTTCTTGTATTTTACTGTATCATACTGTAGTGCACTACGTTTGTGTGTTTTTTTCATTATTCGGTTTCTACCCTCGATTGTTTATCTTTCATTGTGCTTGGTTTTCAAATTTCAGAGTCTTTTTTACCCTACCTTGGATTTGTCGATGGTGCTAGTCGTAGAACTTAGAACCTGGCTTCTACTGCATGGGAAATCTATGCACCCGCGAACGAACTTATCAGTCTACATGGTGTTTGACTCATTCGTGCAACTAATAATATAGTAGAGTATAGCGCCGTCATTGAATTATTGACTAATTCCATCTCACTTGGGATTCGTTGTTTGGTTATACGGCTTGATTCGCAGCTAGTAGTGCTACATTTAAGTAATGTCTATGCTATTCAAAGTCCTACTTTGTTACGAGTATATTTACGAATTCGCCTCTTGGAA
The DNA here is from genome assembly GCA_010110895.2 of Picea sitchensis. NCBI lineage: Eukaryota > Viridiplantae > Streptophyta > Pinopsida > Pinales > Pinaceae > Picea > Picea sitchensis. The sequence goes on along the minus strand of SNQJ01S0077528.1, from coordinate 23,589 downwards.
CGTTATTTTGATTATATCAAGTACCAACACATTCCTAGATGTCTAAATACATTAACTGATGCATTAGCTAATTATGTGTTACACAAACATCTAAGAGATTTGTAAATCCAATCACACATCACATGTATTATACAAAACAAAATAAGTCGGTATAAGCCTCATCTATATATATAATGATCAAAAGATTTTTACAAAAAGGTTTTTTTTCATCCGAAGACCACAATATCAAAAATGAAGCTTATAGCTTCTACAAACATTGCATCATGGATGTTTCTCTTAGTAACACACTACTTCTCATGCTACCCTACAGAGAAATTGTCTCAATGGACCATCCATGCCTATAGTATGGTGCTAGAAATTCCTCGGGACCTCGCTGATCGACATATATGGGATCCCTACAGTCAAACCCTCCAGATTATGTTCGATTGCTTCATAGTCATCCGCATCCCATCCTACGACTACCACTGCTTCCCCTCTCCTCTGGATAGGGGATGTACCTAGGGGGCGGAATGGCCCTACGTCTGTATGGTCAAGATATTTTTTGATTAGTCAATGGATCGAAAAACACATAAAAATATTTAATATTTTGAAAAAATTTACAAAAACACTATAAAAATAAAATGTCTTTCTTACCTAGATCCTCCCACTAAGAACCCTCAGGTATCACTAATTTAGGATCATTGTGAAAATCCAGCCCGACATATGCATAGTCATCGATCATCAAGATCTGGGGCTCTAGCCAATCGAAAAAGGTGTCATTATATATAATAATGGGACCTGCCACATGTTGGGACATGAGATCACACCACCGCTTCATCCGCGGATCTCGTGGCACTGGTATATTCCAATCTACCTGTAAGAGAAAGTGAGGGACTCTTTCTAGGAAGAAAGATAACAAAATGGATCTGTACCCAAACTGTTTTAGATCCATGCTCTTTCTCTTGCTCAATTGGCTCTTCATACTACGGAGAATCCCATCACACCAATTAAACACACAAGGTTACATGCATTCTATTGCATACTGGAAATAACTTTGCACAACCATGTGTGGAGAAGCACTCCTTTCCATTTGTGCAATGGAGAAAAGGATGGTTCTCAAGGTTAGATCATGAACCCCTATAATATCCACCTTACCCTTGCCCCACTCTACCCCGGGTTCACAATAGAGTCTGATGTATTCACTCATCGGTAAACCCCCACCTCGACCTCCTGTTAAGGTCACTTACGCCCCTGGACGAGACAACCCTATTAATAAGTAGATGTCTTCGATGTCCAGGGAGAGCACATGAACACCCACATGGAATACTTGTTGGTCCACATCCCACATATGGACCAAATATTCCAACAGTCTCAGCTGGGCTCTCATGCCCTGGATCTTGAAGAATTTTAATAAACCACACTTTCGTAGGGAATTTATGGTGCCCAGATCATTTAAATCCATTGCATTATCATCTTCATTCTCTCTTTCTCTCCACTCCAACATCTTTGCAATCAAAATACGTACATGGAGATGAAAGAAAGAAATTAACACCTTTAATTATCATGATTTAGAATTATTTTTGGTCCACCGTATATTTTTCTTTTGAGTTTTACGCCATGACAACTGGGCTTTGGTTACAGAGTGGGGTTTTCGCAAGCCCTGATATAGGGAACCTGTGGCAGCCCCAGCGTGCGCCTATGGTCCAAAAATTCACCCAAAAATTCATCTTTTGACCGATTAAAATGAATTTTAAACCATTTAAAAGGGAGAAGACAAGGTACTTACTATTTCCATGCACACCATTTTCCTAATGATCTCTCGATCTCTCCACAATCAACCGCTGAAATATGAGGTGAAAAAGGGCTTTTGGACAAAATTTTTGGTCAAATACAAATGAAATAGTGAAAATGAGTTCTTATCCCTATTTATCTCACTTTTTACCTTTTATGAATATATTTTATATTATTTGAATATATTTTCTCAAAAACCTAATGGTCTCGTGAGTGTTTTTTCCTCGTAGATGGGCAGACTAGGGTTCTAAACAATGAAGTATGGACAGTTTTTTGCGATTTGTTTGTCTTTTTCATCGCATGCATGATTACTTTTTAGGGTTTTTTAAGAAAAACCTCGAGCTTATTCTTTGTTCGTTCTTGTTCTTGAAAAAATATGAGAACGTAACCAAGTATACTTTTGTCGCCTTTTAATACTCATCATGGTAACATGAAAATAATGAAACTTACGGAGTAATCGTTAATCTCTTTTCACACTCCTTAAAAACGAAAAGATTGTCGAGAGACCTTGTTCTGTTCACACTTGTAAAAGTATTTGAATAAAACGTTCGACAGGTGATAGTTTATCACTTTTTCGGTCCATTCGAACTATTTTTATGAAAAAGGAACTAAGAGAGTTCTCTTTTAAGTGGTTTTCTAGACTCTATAAACATGAAAAACCTTCGAGTTTTCTATCTTTGGAATCATTAAAAAAACATCAACAGATCCATACAGGACCGAACAACTCCTTCTTAGGGTTCATTAAAAATACTCCGAGGGACTCATCCGAAGGATGAGCTTAAATCAAGAAGCATATGTTATCATCCTCAAGCTTGCGTAAAAATAAAGAGGTACTTGACAAAAATGGTGGGGGGAAATTTGGGAAAGAGATGTGTCTTTATATTTGTGATAATGGTAGTAAGTGTCACTCTTGAACATGGAAACCCCTTTATCATTTGAATCCGTGTTGGGAAATCCATTTGCCTCTCGTCTGACTTTCTGTAAGTTCATATCTTGGGTCGTATTTGGGTCGATGTTTCCAAGCCTAGTGTCGTTCCATCCATATGTTTAAGAGAAGTTCAACAAAGCCTTCTATTGAGTTGGCCATATGCAATTCTCAATTCCTATCATGTCAGCCTTCCTTGTGTCTGTTCCAAATCATATTCATACTTTTCTTTACCCTAAATCTATTACTTGTTTCATGTCATTTGATGGGGGATACATCAAGGCCCTCATGTGATGAGGCTTTTCCTGTCGACTTCAACTCATTATCTCGGAACAAAACTTAGAAACTATTTAGTACCTTGGAGCGTGCATGCCTCAATGGTAGGTTTCTTCGCTCTCGACAGTGGATTTACATCATTGATCCCTGATCGAGAGATTCCATCGAGTGTTCGACCTCAACTCATCTATTCACACTCATTGGATTGTACTATCGTACATTGGGGTTCATTGATATCAATCGTGATTTCCCTTGCACTTGTTAACGGTTTTCATTAATGATCGGTAATTGAGTGGTTTCTAACCATGTTTAACTTCAACACCTGTAATCACATGGCTAGATTCATACAAACAGACGATGGGATTGAAGGCCCTGGACCTCATCATTTTTGGTCCAAGTTGCGATGGAGTATTTGTGATTTGAATTGACACATATATCCACTTTGTATGTCTCATGGCTATGTCTGTGTCTAAGTTTTCAAATACATATATCCACAGTGTATTCTTGGCGGCTACGTAGAATCTTGATGACATGGATCCACAGTGTATAATTGGTGGCCATGACTTATACTTATTATTCCAACCATTTATAGTTTGAACATGGGAATGACTACTTCGGAAATGGTATAATATTGTGCAGATGCTTGATTTTTTGCAGGATCCCAATTGGTGTGCTCCTTGTTCCCCACACACACACGTAGTTTTACAAAGTATTTCGGCTATCACGAGTTCTAGCCTCATACTTTGGAGGGGATTTTGTTACACATTATTTGGTTCATTCTAATGATGATATCACAGACATGTGTTCAGGCTCCCAACATGAATTTTTTTCTGAGAAAAACAACTTCTTTCCTCCTCTACAAGGTTGCTTTTTAGAAAGGGTCCACAAGCTGCTCATACTACATAGTGCGAAAATCTATCATTTACGTAGGCTACTCTATGGTTGGCCTGTGGTATTTTTGTAGGCTTCTACAGAGGCAGGGTGCGATGATGTTCCAAAGATAAAAGAGGAAAGAGGTTTCACAAAGTTTACAAAAGTGGAATCTTCTAGAATGTGAGGTGGCGTCCGTGTGGTTGCAATCCTACTGGTTTCTATGATTTGGTGGGATCATCCTCATCATTTTAACCACTTCACCTTATCCTATATAATCATGGGCTTCTCATGGAAAAGGTTAAGGAAGAAGAAGTAAGATTAAGCAAAGAATTGATGAAAGAATAGGATGAATACTGTGTGAAGAATCCTACTCTTACTGATGCTTGAGGCCTCCATTTGTCCATCAAGCTCTTGTGTATTATCTTCATGCGAATTTCAAAGCAAGTGTATGTGTGTGTTGGAACAAAGGACAACTAAAAGGGAATTTTTGACATCAAGGCAATCCGGTTGTATCTTCTACTTTTCATTAATATAATACGGTGGCATGTCTCTTTCCCATAAAATGATTAGTGTTTTATTACATGACTCCTTGATCACATGTTTAGGTTGTCATTGAATTCTACTATTGATTCTTTCACGTTGGTTGGTTTTTGTTGTCACAAATTTGATTCTACAAGATCACTGGAGTGAAGCAGGGACAATAAAGATATAAGGAAGTGATTCATAAGGTATGTTATCCATTCCTCTTTGGGTAGTAAACTCAATGATTGCAACTTAGGGAAAGTGTCTTGTTTTGTTCTAGATCTAGGTGGATCTAGGGGGATCAGTTCATGTCCGCATCTACCGATTTACCGAATAACACCAATACTTGGTCTTCATTGTTGATGAGCATGGGGTACATGTTGATCTATCTAATATCCAAGTTATCCGTGATTGGCTAGCCCCAACCACATTGATCGAGGTTCGAAGCTTCTTAGGACTAGACAATGTTTACCGATGGTTCATGTTGGGATTATCTCATATTGCATGGGCCCTCAGCCAAGTGACCAAGGGAGGTGGTAGGTCCAAGTTCATGTGGGGGAAGGAGAAACAATGAGCATTCAAGTATATGAAACATCATTTTTTCTCAGCACCAGTACTCTCCTTTCCCGATATGCAACAACCATTTGAGATTGAGACTGTTGCATCTGACTATGTTGTGCAGTTCTCACTCAACATGGGCATATGGTGGAATACCATAGTGAGAAACTATTCAATATTGTTTGGAAATAACCCACCTATGACAAGGAAATGTATTCCATTGTACAAGCATGTCATCAATGGAAACATTACATTCTGGGGAAAGAGACGATCATACACATTGATCATAAGCCTCTATAGTTCATACAGACACAGGGGAAATTGCATAATGACCACCATCTAATGTGGTCCACCTACCTACAATAGTTCCATCTCAACATAAAGTATAAGATAGGTATCTCCAATTGTGTCGTTGAATGCCTCAGTCGGCCTTCTATGACTACACTCTCCACTGTGCTCCATTCCTGTGGACATGAAACATCAGAGTGGCCCCAACTTTACCAACAAGATCAAAACTTCACCACCACATATAAACTCTTGGGTACAGGAGCCACTGTCACTGATTTTCACATTCAGAGAGGACTCTTATGCCACCTAGTCCATCTTTGTGTTCCTATAAGAGAGTGTTAAAAGAATATTTGGGAAGCCCACTACAATCGGGTGGTAGGACATTTTGGCATAGAGAAAACTGTGGTCGTTCTTCAGAAACATTTTTGTTGGCCAAAACTTTGACAGGACGTCAGCAAGTATATCAAATCTTGTACTACCTGTGCCATTTCCAAGCCAACCATCAAGAAGCAAGGCTTAGACACTCATCTTCCTATTTCCGCAAAGCCGTGGGAATCCATCTCCATGGATTACATATCTAGTTTGTTTTCCACCAAGAACGAAAATGGTTGGGTGTTTATGGTTGTTGATAAATTTTCAAATATGACCATCCTCACAACCACTAGATTCATTGAGCAGATTCAACACATCCACCAACAGGTCCAGGAGATTTTGCAGAAATCCAATGATAAGTACAAGCAACGCCATGATAAACAAAGGGTACCACACCTGTTTCAGGTTGGCGAAAAGTTATGGTTGCATTTGTAGAAAGGGCATCTCACCGGTCCCCATAGAAATATTCTCCCACTTCGTTATTGGCCTTAAACTATCACCAAGGTTGTGGGTAGCAATTATTTTGAGCTCAACACTCCACCCTTCCTTGTTCTGCAACCAGTATTCAATGTGGACCTCCTTCGGACATATTTTCCACCATTATTGGACACCTTTGAGATTGCCTAAAAAGTGACACCAACAAAGCTCAACCCTGACTACAGGGAACAAGAATCCACCAATCAGATAGTGGACACACAGGTCAAGGGCATTCACCAACAACGGATCCAGGTTTATCGGGTTGTCAAGGCAGGGCAAATCCTACACGAAGTCAAGTGGCTCATCCGGGGCCAAATCCAATAGAATTTTCCTCACTTGATGGGGGAAATCAATGAAATGGATACCATTTCTTCCTAAGGGGGGAGGATTGATCCAGGTTGATATTGGTGGCCACCCACCTATTCCAACTGGCTCCTCATGTCCAATTTTGATTTAGAACGTCTTTCTGTACTGCTTTATAATTATGAGTTCTACACTTCTAGGGTTTTCTGAAGCCTCACACATTCTCCAGGTGGATATGGGTTGCTTCTCGCTTAATCCAACTAGATTGTTTTGTATGTTTTCATGTCAACACATCTTTTTGTACTTCCAGGGTTGTTTTAGGCCCCTAAATGTTGTTTTTTTGACTCGTCACAATCAAACTATAGATGGAGATAGAGTCTGACAAAGGAATGTGTAGTTCTCTAAAATACCTTTCCAACGGGCTATAATGTGCCTAAAACGAAGGTTGTATCCAAACGTTATGGCCCTAGGAAGTTGAGGTACCAAATTACACCAACTTACCTATAGGGCCCACATAAATTTTGGCATTTCACCTTCTAGGGTTAGGTTTTTGGATGTCTAGGGTTTTGGAATTTATGCGTAATATCAAAAAGGCTTATGGAGCCTCATTGTAATCCATTCTGCTTAGACGAATGTGGGTATAAGCCACATATCTTCTTAGAGATAGCTACCACCATTTGAGAAAGTTTCAGTTCTACAGTTTTACAGTTTCAACCTATTTCATTATTTAATAGAAGATATTTTTCACTGGACATTTGTGTTATTCTTCCTATCTCTATGTTTATTGTATTCAGTTTGTTAATCAGTTCATTCCACTCCTAAATCTAGATCAAAAGGCCTACCCATTTGAGAGTAGGACCCAGAGACGTAGTCCACCAGGGATGAAATCCGTTATCAAGATTTTGTGTTCATATTTCATGCTTATGTCTCTTTCCTTTTAATATTTTCCTTATTTATGGTGTGCTTTAGTTTATGCTCATTAAATACAATTCTTTAATAAGTCACCTGACGAAAATATCCCGGATCATGTTTGTATCAGAGAGAGGTTGTCTTTGACTTGAGTTCTTGAGTATGAATTCTTACTAGGGCTAAGCATAAATAGGGTGAAGGAACTCTTAAGAAATTCAATCCCGAAGTTGGTCATTGTTACGAGGGAAAAAATATCTATGGATAGGGTAAACTACAATAGACGGATATGACTACAGAAATCAACTCTATCCCAAAAACATGTTATATAAACTAATGTGCAAGTGAGATAATAAAGAGGCCTACCTCGTCTAGATGTTCAATGGTGTCCACCATTGATCACTTTGACCCAAATATTTATGTTACACATCAAAATTACTCACTTTGATAGTGTCGCAAGTGTCATCATTACAAAGGTCGCAAGTGTCGCATTTTGCTCACAAGGTCGCAAGTGTCGCATGTTGCTCACAAGTGTCGCAAGAAAGCATACTGCCATGATGCCTATGTCGTGCCTATAATGACATGAGAAGGACACTTGAAACACCTCAAATATTTGATTTGGAAGAGGAGAAATGAGTCAACAAGCTTGCAAACCTTTTTCCATCTGAAATAACCTCAAAAACTGAGTTTTTGGAGGGGAGTGCTCCCCCTTACACTATCTTGGAGCCCCGACGCTCCCCCTTGCACTGTCAGGGGGTGTTATAAAGCTCCCCTAGCCCTTTTGAGGGAGCGCTATAGATTTTGACAGTTCTAATGCCCCCCTAAAGCTTACTAGGGAGTGCTACAATGCTCTGATGGCCCTTTTGAGGGAGCGCTACCTATTCTGGGCAGTTCTTAAGTTGTTGAGATGAATGGGGGAAGCATCTTTTCATTCTTGGAAGGAATTTGGATTCGAATCCCTAGTCCATCCATGATCTTAGGGAAGATCCTCAACTGAAGGAGGAAAATCCTCAACTTCCCCAAGGATATCTCAAGTTGTTGAGCCTCTCCAAAGCTATATAAGAAATTTTTCTAATGGTGAAAGGGGGATTGGAAATGGAGAATTACACCAAACTTATGATCTCATAAGTGGTGTTGTAGCTGATTGGGGGAAGAATTGCTAGCATGAAACCTATGATCTTATAGGAAACACACAGTCAGCAAAAGGAGAGTGATCAGTGAAGATGTTATTATCCAAGTTGTGGATCTTTCAGGCAAGGGTTAGACGAAGGGGATTTGACGAAGCTGTCGCATTCGCATCTACGATTGTAAGTACTGTTGTCGTTATTCTCATTAATATGACACGCTTGGCCTGTCTCTTTATAGTTTGTGTCTAATGTTACATGAACTTATCATTGATAGATAGATCTATTTTCAAACTAATATCAATAGAGTAGGAAGTGGTCGTATCTTGTTTGTCTGCAGAACTCAGTGAGGAGAAAAGGATCGGAGCGCAACTCGGAGCGTGCAGGGACAAACATCGATAAAGAGGTACTTATGTTATCCTTCCTTCTCATATGTTAGTTTGGATAGATTTGAAAGGAAGTTAGTGTCCGCATTAAGCATTTTCTGTCTTAGAGTTTGGGTCAAGCTCTTTGAGGCAATCTACCTGTCCGTAGGGAGATTTTCCTACAACAAGAACCGGCGACTCCACTGGGGAGATAGCCTGAATTCGAAACTTCTTGTTTTGATTTCTCCTCATTGACCTAGTTTTACCCCTTGATTGTTTTAGACCTGGTTCACTCCTCTTTTGATTGGTTTCATGAGCTAATTGTCTCCCTACCCCATCATACTCAACCTAATTGTCAAAATTGATTTGCACTTTTTTGAATTTTTTGACATTTTTGGGAGTTTTTGAACTTGGCGCCCCTGTCCCTATGTTAACAGAGTGTCAGCGCTCCATAATAGCTTTGCACAGAGCGCTATAATGCTCCTTGCCTTTGGAAATAGAGCGCCAACCCCCCTTTGGCCAATAAACCTTCCATAATTGCTTCTTCTGAGTTTTTCTTCTGTGTCTCTCCTGCTGGGTAACCTTGTGAGTCAATGCTTCTTCTCTTCCAGCCTTGACATCTATATTTTTGAAGAACACACATATTACTATTTGAATTTTGTAGCCTTCTTCACTATTGTTATTGAGTTTTTCTGTTGATTGGAGTCTGAAACCCATGCATTGTCTTTCTCTCTGTTTAACTGAGTAAAATCCTTGGTGAAGGTCATCAAAGGCCTACAAATCTCTTCATCTTGATTTTAGTCAAGATCATTTTTTTTCAACTTTTTCTTTTGGGTGTGAAGTTTGTTTTCTCTTTGATTGTTTCTTTTCTTTCTCTTTTCGTTTTGATCGTAACGAAAGGGTGTATTGTTTGTATGACTTTTGCTTGTGCTAGTTTGATTTTCATTCATACAAGAAGATACTTAGCAAGACAAGCATTGTGTTGAATTGATCATTATTCATATGCAAACAATAAAAAGCATCTTCATGATTGATTGTGCATGTTAGAAGGAATATCAAAAGTTTTAGCATCACATCAGGATTTGATTGAGAAAAAGAATTGTTTGAGGACACTCCTTATTCGTGCTTGTTAGTGAATATAACTCTCTCTCTCCCTTAGATAGATTTTCATCGAAAAGAAATGACTTCTTATCATCTCTGATGCATTTTTTTGACTGAGTCATAATTCCATTCGTTTCACTTCCATGCACCCCTTTTGCGTAAAGAACTGCCATAAAATCAACGCTAATTAAAAAATTATTTAGAACTTTTTCTTTTCTAGGATCCTCCACCAACTGTAGATTAGGCTTAGTAATTTGGATTAGGCTGTGAGCATAACTCTCCAAAGTTTCCAAAACAAACAGTAGAATCCTAAGTTAGGGAGAGTCAAATCCAATCATCGTATAAGTTTGTCTGGGATCCCCCTCTCACACAGGGGCTATGCACGAGGTCGCATTCGGGTGAGCTACGGGGACTAACCCTCCGTGGTTTAACTGATTGTGGTGGTCAGATCGTATTATGGGGATCACTTCAAGGTAAATCCACAATTACTGCGTGGAAGACTTTTAGTTGATTTCGGTCTCGATACCTTGCCCGTACGTTCATATTGGAATGTCGACTGTTCCCGCCTAGGGGCTGACTACGAATTGGTAACCTT
>SNQJ01S0077528.1:0-13124 GCA_010110895.2 Picea sitchensis | reverse complement strand
AGCATTAAGGCATCTCTCATTAGTCAGCACGAGGTATAAAGAAGGATCTTAATGATTTGGTGAAAATCAGATGAAGAACATGTTCATGAACCAACGACCATGTGTGTCTTTCGTGTGTGCCAAGTGCAAGAGGTACACGAAAAAGACCCTTTGAATAGAAGCCAATGATAAAAAATTCTAACAAAGGAGAGGAAACCACCAATAAGGCTAATGGAATCCAAGACACTACACAAATCCCAATGTGTGAATAGATATATTTCCATTGAACATAAGGAAAACCACCCAGTCAATGACCAATGATGAAATGTCAACTGCTAGGTTCAAGGTTACCTACCGATGATGAAAGTAGGGCCAGGGTACATGATAGGAATACAATATCATGTGATTTTGAGACAAACTGTGGGTATGGACGACATGCAAAGTCAAGAGTTCTGAGGAGTAGCCGACACAGGTTGATAGACTTCCTTTGAACAAGAGCATGAGACATATGGAGGATTATGGCATCATAGACCCAATGATGAAACCATAAGATGCAGGAGGCATCAATGAAATTATTTATAGGGACTAGAAGAGTAACCAGTCAGTAGAGAAGACTCTATAATGATCTCATCTTCCTAAGGACACGCTAATCCCAAAATTATGATAAAAAATGGATTCAATACTTTTGTTCTTTTTTCAAAGGCGACAATACTACTGCCAATATAAGATAATACTCCCTTCCAGCCCGTATTTTTTTATTTTTTCATAGAAAAATGAATGCTATGATACAAAGGAGGAAACAAGTGTCAAAATTAAGAAAAACTAGTTCCAGCAGTGGAACATACCTATTCACAATGCAGGGAAATGCATGCAGGAGATGGACACTCAGGGGGAATGTTCCCTCCTAGGTATAGGGTGTCAAACTGCAAAGGATATAAACAAGGCTCTGCTTGGTTGAGGATGCAAAAACTGCTGAGGAAAATGGTTTATAATGCAAAGCGAGAACTGGCTATAGGATCAATACTGCAAGCAAGAGCATGATATGCAATCACAACTTGACACCAAACAAATGTCCTTTTTTATGTCTTTTAGTCTACTTGGTGTGAAAATGGGATAAACTTGTGCCAAATAGACATCTTTTCAAATCCAATTTATGCGTGTGAAAGAGAAAAGTTCACTCGAAAATCTTTTTACTTTTTGAAAATGATTCAGAAAAGAGCTTAACTGAGGCTCGCGACCTTTCAAGTCCAATTTAATGAGTGTGAAAGGGACAAATCACTCGACAATCTTTTCCCTTTTTAAATATGAGTTGGAAAAGGGATTAAATTAAACTTGTTTGGGAGTCCTCGGGGTATGAAGCATCATATTTATGAGTGACAAATGAGGCTCAACATAAAGTCATGTATTAGCTATAAGGGACTCCCGGTCCTAAGGGAAAAATCTCATCATGGGCACCAAATGCAATAGAGGATTTAACTAAGGCACCCATGTGTGGTAAGTTTCTATTGATAACGACACTACGTATAGTAGATAGAAGGTTTTGTGTCACAACAAATAGGTTCACACCTAAGGCATAACAAGTGACAGGTATAGGATAATGTGAAAATGCATGATGGAGAGGATACCTATCCTATATGTTGGGTAGTGAAAATACCTGCCCGTGGTGACGAACAACCAACATAACATTGAAATCCGCAAGAATCCCTAGTAAAAACTACAAAAACCAATTCAATCCACCCTTGTATTAGTCCTTTAGATTAAAAAATGGCTTAAAACTATAGAAAGTGGGTAAAAATAGTTTATAAATAGTAACAAAATAAAAAATTACTATGCCATTTTGATGTTTTACCCAAATAGTGCAAATTGGACCAAAATACCTCTGAGATTCAAACAACAATTGCGGGAGAATCAAGAAATAAAATCACGAACCATTTGGATCAGGTAAATCTACTTCCCTTCCTCTTCAATCTCAGTGGATTAGATCTTTGAATTAGGTTCCAAATTTTTAGTTGTTGAGGGCGCAAAATATGAATTTCGGTGTACGCAGGCTGTCTTCAATCAAGTCACATATACGACGAGTTATACGCTCCTGTGTAAACTACAAGAAGTGTATATCGATCCCTATACATGAATGTAATTGAAGTAGACAATGTATAGGCATGCAAACAATATTTTTTAAGGATTATAACTCAAATTTTTGTTTTTCCTTCGTAGGATAGTTCTTGAATGGAGAGAAAGAGAGAACGAGAAGGTCGATGCTACTGTAGATCTTGATCCAAGGGCCCAAATGTCCTTAAAGGTATGTGGATTGTATATATTTTGGGTGCTCAAAGGAATGAGATCCCATGTGAGGTTGCTCAAGATGCTTGTGGGTTACTGAGACCCTGAGAGTGAAAGATTCAATATCAATGGGAAACCATTGAGAATTGAAGTAGAGTACATTTAATTTTTGACTGGTCTATCACACCGGGGAGAGGTTGTGAACCTGAAATTACGAGGGGTAGGGAGAGGCATGAAAATAGAGGATTAAATCAATTCCCAATGTGTAGCAGGGACTCCTAAGATGGATATTTAACTCCCTATCTGGGCAATAAACAATCTCATCCTGAATATTATTGTCCTTGTATTGACTAGGATCACAAGTTCGGCCTCGTTGCACCAGGCATTGAGGTCGGTCATGTTCTATGTAGTGTAGTGTATGAGACCCACAATATATTACTGGTTTACCTCGCTACTGGAAAATATGAAGAGCCAGTTGACAGAGTGAAAACATGGAAGTAGAATAAATTTTGGGTTTGCCTCTATCCTATGCAGTTTCTTTTTCGAGCAGGTTGCAGGTCTGGTACCTAGAGTCAATATTATTCCTATAGGACCTCATGATCCATCCATGGCATGGTGGACCGAGGTAATGGGGTGACAGGGGGGAGTGAGGATGCTGACACACTACAACAAGGACTTCATCTACTAGTGGCAGTGATAGGTCATTTCCCTAGATGATTATCCCTATGCAGGGATAGACTTTTGAGGATATTTGGACATGCCTCTTCCACCAGGGACTACCTACGATGACATAGGTATGTCAAATGTTTTTAAATATTTCATTTTTTTTGTATAGTAGAACAAAAATATTTTTGGGTGGTGCTTAAGTATTAACTAGACACTTGTGTAATGCATACGTGGGTCCGTGACGGCCAGAAGGGTTTCCTCAACATCGATAGAGGAATAGAGGAGACGAGGTGATGGGAGAAGAAGACAAGAGAGTCCTACAAAACATGCAGGGAAACCCATCTCGTTTGAATCAGAGGAGTCCTATGGTTCAGCTAGAGGATCTACATGAAGTCATGTAGCGACAGGTGGTTGGTGTACCCAGAGCATGGGTACGAATTTTTTGACGTCTCACAAACGTCGTAGTTTGTTACCATGACACTCATTTCGYGCCATAGGTGTATATGTCATGGGATATTGTAGTACTGGTTGTATATGTGTATTGAGGGTATTAGCCCCAATTTTGTACTAAAAACACCATATWTTGAAATATATAAAAATGGATCTTCGACTTTACTTATATTTTACAATGTGTACATTGATGATGTGGTTTTCTTTGCTTTAGTTATGTGAAAAATGCCAATCTAAAACGTAATTAGCATAAGCATTGGATACATGATTAGAACTCATAGTAATGTGATAATATGTAATGAAATCAAACTGTCGTTCTAAAATACATACCTGTAGGAATCGTCAGAGTAAAGTAGGATCACACATGAGGTAACTATCATTCAACTGACATACTACTAACTAGGAATCCAGGTGAACCTCTAAAGAGAGAATACCATGTGAGATAACATCGCACAAAAGTTCTATAATGATGCTATATTCAACCACATTGTTTGTGGATGGCCCTAGGAATACGCTACCTGAAGACACCAGTATACCCTCGGGTGAGTAAACCACCCAAGCGGTGGAAGACAAATTTTGTGTATGACAACTGGTTCTGTCTATGAAACCTAGGTAGACCGAAGACTCCGTTGACATCTGCTAACCAAGGGAAAAATTGATAATAAAGTTGAATACATTAAGAAAAGGAAAAGATATATATACACTAAATTACATTAGTATACAAAGAGTTCTGTCGAAGCTAGGGGCTCAAGCGTAATATCTTTTCAAGTAGAGCCCATTCCTGGGCTCAGCCAACATATACCCTTCATAATATTCTAAATCATAGGATCATTTTTCTAGAACACGTCGCATGATATAAGGACCATGCCACATGGGTTTAAACTTGCCTTCCCCTAGTGGTTCTTTGGCTTGATCATACAAGAGGACCAAGTCACCCTCAGCGTACAACCAAGGACAAACAGACTTATCGTACTGAACCTTGGCATGTTTCTGGTTCACCTCGATAGCCATAAAGGCATCTCGATGTTGCTTGTCAAGATTCTCTAGGTGTAGAAGGCATCTCTCAAGATCGGAAGTGTTAGGTAGGAGCATGACAATCAACTTAAGAGAAGGTATTTCACATTCAATAGGTAAAATTGACTCCACACTATGTACTAACTAGAAAGGGGAAAATTGAGTGGCAGTCTTGACCGAGGTTCAGTGTGCCTAGAGTACAGGATATAGCATGATGTGACATTCAGACTTACTCTGACTAACAGTTTTTTGCAAAATGGTCTTGAGAGAATTTTTGACCACCTCTACTTGTCCATTTTTTGGGGGGTAATAAAGAGAAGAATGACCATGTCTAAACCCCAACTTAGATTCTATTTCTTCCATCATTTCATTATGAAAGTGACTTCCATGATCAGTGACAATCTCACTCAAGATACCGAATCAGGCAGTAATTTGATTGAATACGAAGAAGGATGCAGTCTTCCCATCGGACTTAACAGTAGGCATGGCTTTGGCCCACTTAGTAAAGTAGTCGATGACCACGATAATGTGTTGATTCCCCCCAGCCAAAGTTGGGTTGCAATCTACAAAGTGTACCCCCCACTTATTGAAGAGAATGAAGGTAATGACTAGGTGAAGAGGGGCTATATGCGAGCACATTTTTTGAGTGAACACATGGCAGGGGTGACACTACTTAACCACTTCAATACAATATTTAAATATAGTAGGACAAAAATAACTGACTCACAAAATGTTTTGGGTTTTCGCAAGCCCAGATAGGTGACCACCACAAGCCCCATTCTAGAAATCGTTTAGGACTGACTCAGCCTCTCCGTGAGTTAAACAACGATGCAATATATTATCTATTCCTAAGAGACACAAAGTATCACCGACGATAGTATATTTCTTAGCTTGGTATCTTATACGTTGTCAGTCATCTCGTGAGAGATGCTAAGGGAAATTCAAGGTTTGAAGATAGAGAACAATGTCTCCATAATAGGGGTGAGATGACAAGACAAGAAAAATGTGTTCATACGTAATTGAATCGACATGGATAACGTCCTCATATAATCGTGGAAAATCATATATTAACTCCGCAAAGACTAGTGATTTCTTGGATTTCGCAGAGGCAAAATTGAGATCAAACTCTTGTAAAATGACAATCAATTTATTATATTCCCCCCCTATGATACACCTGGTAATGAAGTATTGAAATGGATTGACACCGACAACCACAATAGTCTTTCAAATCAATATATAATGATGCAAACTCTGGACTACGTGAATGAAATCCAAAGATATCTTTTCAACGTGAGAATAATTAAGCTTAGGACCGACTAAATTTTGACTAAGGTAGTAGATGACATGCTCATGGAGCTCATCATCCTCCTAAACTAGAACCATACTAATCATATCCTAATATGCGATGATATAAAGCAATTAATTCATACTATAGTCAGGAGACATCAGTAGAGGTGTTGATACCAAGGCTTTCTTCAAAGCATCGAAATACTCTTGGGCTCACTCATCCCAGATAAAAGGGGTGATATTGGCATAATTCACTATAAACCGATGAAGAAAGTTAGCGTTCCCCTGTAAACCATGAAGTTGTCTAATCGTGCGTGGGGGAGGCAATCAAAGTATTGCCTCAAGATTTAGTGGATATACCATGATCCCTGTCTCAGAAACTAGAAATCCCAACAGAAGACCAGACTTAACACAAAATATACACTTGTGAGGGTTCAACCAGATTCTATAGTAACGACATCTTTAAAAAAAAATCCAAAGGTGCGTAGCGTGATCCTCTCTCTTGCGAGGGTGAGAAGAAAGATCATCAAGGTAAGCTTCAAATATGTTCTTAAGATCATGAAAAGTGAAAGTCATGGCACGTTGGAAGGTTTCTCCGACATTTTTAAGGCCGAAAGGCATTTTCCAGTATGCAAAAGTACCCCAAGGAAAAATAAATGTCGTCTTGTGTTGATCCTTAGGTTTGATTTGAATTTGTCTCTATCCTAAAAATACATCCATAAAATAAAATACTTCTCTTCCCGCACACTTGTCGAGAATTGGATCAATGAAAGGTGTGGGGAAGTTATCTTTAGTACATGCCTTATTCAGGTCATGAAAGTCCATAAATACATGGATAGTTCCTTGTTTATTATTCACAAGAATGGGGTTGGATACCCATTCATTCAAGGGAACCAGTTAGATGAATCCAACATTAAGTAGCTTCTCCACCTCTGCCTTAATAGCAGGGGCCTTCCCAGGATTTACATCTATGAGAAATTGTCGAACAGGTTTATCATCTGGATAAGTTCTAATCTCATGTTCGATAATATGAGGGTCAATTCCTGGCATCTCTTCATATGACCAAGCAAATACATCTCAAAATTCCTTAAAGAGTTCGGTGTAGATAAGGATTTCTTCTGGCGAACAATCTGCACCGATATTTACGTTTTCAATCTTTCTAGGGGTATGAGAGATATTGATCGTGACAGTGGGAGAAATAATCGCCATGTTTCCTTCAGCATAAATGTCATGCGTATCAATTGGAACTACAACATGACTAACTATCTCACTCAAAGTAGATCGAAAGTCATCTTGTTCGATTCTTTCAAGCTCTGGGAGAAAATAAGAGCGATGATGCATATCATCCTGAGGTATGTCAGAACCATTCATGGTTTCTATGATAGCTTTGACCGAAGGAAAAGTATTATCTAGGAAATCATGTGAACAAGACAATGAAGTGGCCCACACGGGCCTAAGAATGAGATCCTCCTTATCTGTCAGCGAGGTAATAGGATCGGGATCAACATAAGAGTCAAGAACAACTTGATATACAATCTCTGCTACCGATAGTGGCATGGCCATTCCATCATCTTCCTGACATTTATAAGACGAATTCAGGGAAGGTAGGGTTCAAGGATCACTAAAATAGGAAGTGTGGAAAGGAATGGACCTCCCTGTCGAAATGGGCCTACTAGACATGGCATAAACGTGGTGAATTGGAGCTGAGAACTTGAAAGTACCCATAAGGGAAGAATACATTTCGACATCGATATTCTCAATTGTTGGCTGTGAATTGTCGATCATAGGAATCGACTGTCAAACAGATGCATTGGGACTAGTGTATGCAAAGGATAATTAGTTGATCGTTACAATATTCCCTTCATGAGGAAAAAAAAGAGTATGGAAGACAGATGATACGATGACGATCATAGCATAGGTCCAATTGCATCCTAGTAATAAGTTATGGAAGACAAGGATAATGCATGACTTAATTATCATAGCATAGGTCCAATTGCATCCTAGTAATAAAGGTTATAATCAAGAGGCACATCGAATCACCTCTACTTCCACCTCTACCGTGTTACCACCTAACTAGACCAGAAAGGAAAGAATAATACCATGAGGGAGGAAATAATGACCATCAAAAGCAGTCAACATGTTAGATGACTTGGAAAGAGTCGTAGAACCGAGAACCTCCAGTCGCACTGTAGTATCAATGCATGTAGCAACACCTCATCAAAACCACACGCTTGATGGTATACTTGAGTAACCCACGTGGATTTAGAATTACACATGGTAAGGAAAGAGAGTATTCACATCCTGCGGATGTCAAACTTGATAAATTTTTAGCCACTAGGTTCTAGAGCTCCTAAAGAAGATAGTAAGGGATTCCTCTCAGGAATGGCCATGTCTAGAGGCAATTCTCCAAATGGTTACATTGCAAAAGGATTTGACCCATGTCCCTCAACAATAGAGTAGCGCCTGGGTGGATCTAGCATTAGTATTGTGGTAGAGTGCTTGAGAGTACCCCTTTGGAATAATGAGGATAATGAGGCAAAGCTTTGTTTTTTCAATCTGTAATTTCGTCTTTGGAGAAGGAGGAGAAGATTATAAACTAGGAATAGCTTGTGAAGAGCTATGATATCGAGGTTGAGTGCTATGGAAGGGTCCCATGACACACTAGGGTTCTAAAGTGTAGGCATAGCTAATCGTCTAAAGTTTCCTACTCTTTAACAACTACCCTAAATACACCCTACATTCATGCATAAAACACAAAAAAGATCCGTAACTCACCTTAAACCTCTGCGGTTCAGTGCTTCCATCTTTGCATTCGACATTTCCCCCACTACAAGTCTCCTTCCAAGGCTAAAATTTATTAATAAATAGACAAACAAAGAAATAACATGCATATTATATACGAATTAGTGGGTTAGATGTCATAATCAAATATAAATCAAACATAAAGATTGAAAACATCATATTCGGGACAGAAAGTATTCCCTATTAATTTCCCACAAAGTTACTTAAAATGTGAGATCAAGGATCAAGCCCTAACTGGTCTGATCCCTCTCTCACCAAGATCCAACTATAAGCTTCCATGTATCTCTCTCCCTCTCATTCTCTAGGGAATGCATTAGGATTGTGATGAGGAAAAAGGAAAAGAATAGGGAATTATGGCTCAAAAAACACAATGTGGCTGCAATTTCTTGGAGCAAGGGGGGAAAGTGAATGGGCGTAGTTTCAATCAAGTACATGATTACTTTTGAAATGAGACCCCAACACCTTTCATATGACAAAATAATGGTTATTTGGTTGGGTGGTATGCTATAGGCAAAGGGACAATTGTTCACCCACATCCCGCATATGCTCTCAATGAATTCTTGCAACATGTTAACTTGAAACTTTTGTGAGTATATACATGTATTTGTAGTGGTGCGCCTAGCATAATGCATACGCCAAGCGTGAATGGTGCAACTAGCATACATATAGGGGAAGTAATGGTGTAGGCATGTACATTCAAAATTAGTGTTTCTTTAGGAAGAGATTCTGATGGCTTGGAAAAATGGTAACGTAAAAGGGCCTAATGCCATGCATGCATGTATGGTGCAATTTAGGGTTATAACATTGAGTCGCCACATTGATTTTCACATCGAAAATATTGATACTCTATATTATGACTGGTTTTGACCCCTACCGCCAGCATTTCCAAGATGAAAAGTACATCCATCTAATCGAGTGGATTGGAAGACACAGATGAAGTCGGATCCTCGCACTAGCTTAGAGAAAAAATATTTCAACTAGCTTGTCATCGAGTCCGTGGATACATTAGCATAACCTACAATGCCATCATCATGAGGCCCAAGATTTTATCTAGGGTCATAATTCGATCACGGTGCATATGGAAGAAGGTGGTACAACATCCCATACTAATCGAAGCATATCGATCTAACTGTTGGGATCTAAAGATCGCTTCTTCCTTGGTGGTAGCCCTAGAAGTAGAAATGTCCTTCGAGATAGTAGCATTGAAAATACTTGAGGAACCATTCTAAAAGAAAGTTAGGGGGTATAGGGGTCCTAATCAACCTCTTCCATACACCACTCGGATGTGATTAGAGATATGAGTGGTGACGTCCCCGCGAAGTTGACACATTCTAAGCTAGCATCGTGAATAATGAATGGGAAATTGTAAGTGGTTAAGGAAGACCATCAAAAATAGACTAAAGGTCACACATGCCTCCCTAGGTATCTCAATATAACCTATTTCGCCAAACAACCCAATGAGGGTGCATTGAAGTAATCTCAAACGAATAGAATCACCATTAAGGGAATTCATGAGTGCACCAAAGCAAGGAAAAGGTAGTAAAATTATCACTAGGATCCTCTCCATTCTACCCTCGAACCTAATGTCCAAGGAATCTTGGTGGGAAAGGGGTCCATGTAGGATCAAGACCTGGCTGTGGTATTTCATTAGTTTAGACAAATCTGGCTGATTAAGCGTGGCTAGAAAGGGAGACGAGATTGCTAAATTCTGGCCCTAAGCCCCGAGAAAGACTATGTTTGAGCTTAAACCGTGATGCCATCTAGAGTTCCCTGTAAACACCATGGTCCCCGGCCTCAACCCATGTGGCCATTATTGGGCATTATTCCAGCTGGAATGTTCGGTTGAGGGTTATAGAAATTTCCCCCAAACAAATTGGATCCAGTTTGGGGTTGCCCAAAGCGTGAAACTAACCTACTTTGGGTGGGAATCCGGAGGATAGAGGCAAATTCGTCATGCCAAAATTATTGGTCCCACATGCACCCAAGGAGGAGGTGGGGTTGTAGGACGAAACTTGAGTCGAAGATTGTTCGCCAGGTTGGTTGTTCTACCGAGAAGCAAGAGGGTTGGACCCGAGGTTAAAAGTAGCTGAAATGCCTCCCACATTAGGAGTCATTTTAGGGATTTGAGATTCACCAAAAGAAAAAAGGGAGTGTAGGGAGGTGTACTTCCCCCAAGCTCGATGTTAGCATTAAGGAAAACAATTGATATGGAGTTCGAAAACTATGAAGTAAAGTTATTGTTCGCATTCTAAAAATTTTTCATCCCTAAGGTCTAGATTTTATTTTTGTGTTTTAAGGTTTCACCTTTCTAAAAACAAGAATTTCATCATTCCTAAATTCACGATGCCTTTTATCATTTATTTTTATAACTTAATGGAAAAGGTTTACAAAAATAATGGCTTTCCAACGCCCTTTGAAAAATTATTTAAAACGGTTTTAATTAAAATTCAACATTTTTATTTAAAATCAAGAAGAAATCTGGATTCGGGATTTTGGCAAACAAAATGTCTGATGCAAATTGAATCATGAAACCCCATCCCCATTTCCCAAGGATACCGCTTAAATCTTTAATTAAAAAAAAAAATGAATTAGTTTAATCTCTTCTAAAAAAAGGTTTAAAGTTAACATAATTACTGCCAGGATTTCTGTAATTCGTGGTTCTAAGGAGAGCCGCCATGTGTTACACATCATTTTCATCATTCCTATGACTGTTAATGATGTAAACCTATATAAGCCTCTGAGGGGTCGCTGGCCCGAGTTCCTAAAGAGAGAGAAGGGGAGAAGAACTCTCCAGAAAAGAAGTTGCCTTTTCCTATGTAAAACCTTATAAAAAGGAAGTTCATAGGCCGCCTATGTATTAGGGCACGAAAATTCTTGATTCTCGCAGGCTGCACACACTTAGGGTGTGAACTGCTCACAGTCTACTCTATAGGTAGTGCGAGACTGCTTACAGGTGGGAAAAACGAGCATTTTCTAATTGCTTCTAGAAGGAGAAGATTCTATGGTGAGGTGGCATCCGAATGGTTTGGATCTTACTCACCTCATGATTTAGTGGGATTATCCCAACCTCCCCAAATCTTATCTCTTTATAAGATGAAGAAGAGTTCTCATGGAGAAAGCTAGCTTGAGCCTAGTTAGTTTTGTTGGTTCTTGAGCTTGTTAGCTTTGGCTTGCTTAGAGTGGTTTTGAGATTTGCTTGTCAAGATAGATTGTGAGTAGCTAATGATATATGGTCTCCTTAACTGAGCAAGAAGTGTGTGGGGAACGAGGACAATTGGAAGGGATCTTACAAACATCAAGGCCATGGTTGTACATCATTCTACATTTAATATGATGCAGTAATATGATTATTTCCTATCAAGTTTGTTGTGTTTTATTGTATGATTCCCCTGATCACACATAGGTTTATATTGGATTTTATGCTATCGCTTATCACTTCTATTGGTTTGTGTTGTTTTGATATTGACTACACAAGAAAGTTAATCGGAGCAAAGCGGAGCAACAAAGACCAGTAGGAAGCGCATTATAAGGTATAAGTTACTTATTCTCTTGCCTCTTAGTAAATCTCTAATATTTAAAACTTAAGGAAAGCTGCCTTATTATGTTTTTCTTTGTTCTAGATCTAGGTGGATCTAGGGAGATCGGCTTGTGTCCGGTGACTTCATGGATTTATCCACAACAAAATTGGCTTAATTCCACCCGGGATGGATTATTGTTTCCCTAGTTACCTAGTTTCTGTTTTGATTGTTTGTTTTGGTCTCGAAGTCCGCAGATCCATCAAGACTCTATGGATTTGAAAGTTCACTCAAATTTTTTGTCCTTTTTCCAAATTTTGTGTTTATAGACATTATCGCACTGTACCCTTTAGTAGCATGCGAGAATCACCTGAGTTCGCACCCTAATGTTAAGTCCAAAGGCGTAGATGTTCGCGACTCACCTATGTTTATCCCGTGAACTCCACTACTGTTCAGACCGCACCCTATAGCTAGGTTGCAAACTCATTTGAATTTTTTGTTTGGAATTAGGATGTCCCATTTTTTTGATGCCCAGTTTTACTTTGGAATAGCCAGAATTTGAGCTTTTGGAGTTTATATTGATCTATTTACACCAGCTTGACATCCTTTATGCTGATTTTAGCCACTTTTTCTTTGTTTGGTTTTGAAGGATTAGTCTCTTGCTTTGAGTGTCTTTCAATTACAAAGCGTGTGTTTTCTTTAGAATTGTTTAGGGAAAGATCAGATTTCTTCTGAATAGTTCTCTTTAAAAGAAAAATTTTAGTTTGGGTTTCGTTGTTTTAAGAAAGTTCATTATTGCTTTTAGTGAAATTTTTGAAACAAAAAGATTTAATTTATTTCTTTATATTAGATTGGGGGCATCCTTGCATTTGAAGTAGCGAAATTGCATGATTGATATTAATGAGTTTAATATATTTTCGGACATTGTGCATATGGGAATGATAAATGTTTTCTCCTTCTCGTAGCATAGCTTTCATCAAAATGAAATGATTGCATCTTCATATCTTTGCATAATTTTTGAGTCGGTCAAAACACCATATTATCCACGCCATCTTCCTTTTGAGTAAAAACAACCATAAAATAAAGCGCTTATAAAAATTGATTAGACATTTTTATCTTTTCTGGTAGCAA
>SNQJ01S0077526.1:52068-67514 GCA_010110895.2 Picea sitchensis | reverse complement strand
AATATTATACACTTTATTTATATTTAATTTACATATATATACTATTAATGTGGTTATTATTATTTGTTACAAATATTATTTTTTTAAGTTAATAAAATAATAAAAATATTATCTATATTGAGTGGGTCTAATGGTGAAGAATATGTGTTTCATTTTGGAATTCACACATTTAAATTTAGAGGGGGACATGAAATGTATACCCTAGTAAAATTTAGTAGTCAAATAATTCTCATACACATTATATAATTCTCACAACTATTTAATTTATTTGTGTGTATATCAAAATAATACTCATTCACCTCTAGATGGATATCAGCCATCTTTCTTGATAGTAAATTTTCCAATTAAATTATATCAACTTCTATTTTTTTGAGCCATGCTTTTTATTGACTCCAAAGACATTTTCTACAACCAATATGAGGAGATGTGTAATTCCTTCTATGCTCAATATAGACTTGACACATGGTATTTAAAAAAATTCTTATTGTACTGATAGGTTCTTTCCCAACACACACACACACACACACACATTAAGAATAAAAAAAAGTTATTGATCATGAGGGAGATGTGTAATTCCTTTATTGCTTAAAAACATGTAAAACAAATATTAATAACAAAAAAATATTTCAATATCCATCTTAAATAAGATTATTCGATATCGGTTCTATATATATTATTCATAAAGCAATTGAAAGTGAAAACATTTCAATGTTGTGTTGCTTAGTATGAAAGAGATGTGTAAAGTTGACATGTAGATCCATATTAACTCAAGATACATGCCTCTAGAAGGATGCATTGAGAGGGGTCAAGTGTGTTGAGGTGAAAACTTTTTTTAGATTGAAAACACTTGAGAAAAGATTTGCACCTCAAGGGTTTTGATCCTTCATGATATATCCAAAATTATGATGGATATTGGTTAAAACATTTCAATTGTGTGTTGCTCAGTATGAAGGAGATGTGTGTTAGGAAGCGGAAGCAAAACATAGCAAAAAACAGACATAAACCAAGAAAAACAATCACACAATTGACACATTGATTTATGTGGAAACCCAATACAAGAAAAAACCATGGGGCAATGATAATTGGTATTCTTATTATTCACACGAGAATTACAATAGCCAACACAAACATACAACCATCCTCTCCTCACATACACACTGTGCTCCACAATATTGTGTCTTGCTCACAAAAACACCTCACCTCTATGGGTATGCTCGTATATATAACATCTCTCAAATAGTTATAAAAACTTATTGTAATAAGATCCACCAGTTACACAAATTGTTCACTGAAGAGTGCATGCATGCATAGTCTAAATTTAGTTGATGTGCATGTGCATGCTACCACATGGGAAATTAGTTGGCACTTTTTCAACAATGTACACCTTGACAACAATTTACCTAATATATCATGCCTGAATTAATTCATCACCTTTTCTGCAAGACAAGAGAATCCAAACACCATCGTAGCTTCTCTAACAAAACTGGTTTCGTAAACACGTCTGTAGAATTCACTTTTGTATGGACCTTTTCCAAAGCCACTCCCCATTCATCAACCACCTATATTACAAAATGGTATTTGATAGAAATATGCATCGTATTATTGTGATAAGTTGGATTTCTATCCAAATGAATATCACTTTGACTACCACAAAATACTTTCACCTTGTCCTACATTCTTCCAAACTCACCCAACAAACCTTTTACCAAATTTCCTCCTTGCATGCAGTCGTTTTCAATATTACCTGAAATTTCCACTTCAAGATATTTCTTTACTCTTGCAGGAGGACCTATTTGCGGTTATTTTTCCCATTGAGCACTTTCAGGTAATATTGAAAATGATTGAACTGTTTCAGACTGTCATCAGTGATAAATCTGATTATAAAAATTCCCCTCAATAATGGATTGTGAGTTAGAAAAAACTTTTAAAAATAAAAATAAAACAAAGAAAGAAGCACAAATAATCAATAAGAAAACAAACATAAAAATAAACATCTAGGGATATTTACAGGGAGTAGGTCTTATTCCGCTCAGTTGAAGTATTTCTTGAGAGTCTGGCCATTCACCAAAAAATTGTCTGATTTTGTAACTAGTCTAATAAAACAAAATAAAAAAAATCCTGTTATAACAAAACAAACAAGACGTTATTTCCAAGAAACTTGTTTACCTATTAAACATTTGAAAAAGAAGCATGAGACAATTTCTAGTTAATAACAACGTTGAAGTTGGAAGAATTTTTTATCACAATATCACCTGATTTCCTAAATCTTTTGGTAGCTATGGGAGAAGTTTGTTGAATGTTGGATCTTAGATCCATGTTTTCTCTTTCCAATACCAAGTTACGAGCCATAACCTGATTAAGATGAGCTTGCAAATAAGGGATATGTTGGTAATACCTCTGGATGTAAGTGAAACACTCTTCATAGTATACCTATTCCAACATTGATAGGAGGTGAATATTCTCCGAGTTCAATGGTTTTTCTTGTGCCATAACCTTTTTTAAATCATACTGGATTCCTGAAAACCCCACTTGCTCCTTTAAAAATGGATGTAGGTTTGAAATAAAATCATATTGGGGTGAATCCTCTTTAGTGGCATCACAACTGGCATCCTCGACAGATATCGTATTTTCGATGACAACTGTAGGAATGGGTTTATCACAGTTCCGATGTCGCTTCCTGGTCATTCTTGACATAAGTCTACCACTCCTTTTATTTCTGAAATCTAAATCATTAACCTTCTGTGTGACTTGTTTACCCTGTCTTTTGATTTTATTTTTACCCTCACTAACCATGTTCTGTACAGGATCAAGAGTGATTGGTTTCTTATCTCTTAAATGACTCAAAATTTCCTTCAATGATTTATTTGGAATGAATTCACGCTTTTTGGATTTGACCTCGGCTATCGGGCAAAACTCAATAGGGGTATCGGGAGGTAATATAGGGTATTTCAAGACTTGTATTTGAAGTCAAAAACTTTGTAGAGAATGGGACGATAGGCTTGGATCGCGAGGCTCATCAACACACAGAAGTAAACTGAGAACTGGTTCAGATGGCAATGAAACAAAATCATTCCTAACAAGAAAACTATGCCAACTATCTCCTATATTTAACAAATGGGCATTAACCAGAACCCTAATTAAACCATGGTGGATTAGACTGGACTCAGATTTAGGGTTTTGTCTTTGGTAGAACCTGTACATCTTCTGGAGACTCCTAAGCAAATAAAATGGAATTTTTAACTTAAAACCCAGGAAGACCATCAATAGGCACACATGAAATAAAAACACCATTCCATAACGTCCCTCAGAGGTGTTGAATTGTTTAATTATCAACAACAATCCATGCCAATGAGTTTGGAACAAATGGATGGGCGTACCTTTTACGTTATAGCACGATTTTCTGGAAACCATCAGTAAATTCCATGGGATACCCTCTATATTCAAGTTTTTGAAGAAGGGGTCCCCTCCTTTCAATAGACCTGTGGCCTCTACTATGGATTCTTCACTTACTTGCAATTGCAGGTCACCTACTTTGGCTTTGGCACCATCAAAAGTCTTGGCAAAATCATGTGCAACTTCCAGATTAAAAACCTCAAATGACTGTACAAATTTAACCTAAGCAAAAAGGACGAGGTCATATACAACATCGTCGTGAGAGAGTAGAGCTTGTGAGCCATTCGGCTCCACCGTAACTACATGATCCATTAGCTTGCATATGATATACCAAAGATGCAGAATGGAGGGGTCTGTGCTCGAGCCAACCCAAAACAAATGGTATAGTTTACATGGTCAAAGGTGAACCAAAAACTAAGAGCTCAAGATGATGCTACCATGGATTTGTAACATCCCTCTCTTGCGTGCTCTGAGTGAACTTATTCTTTGAGGACACTTTCTTGCAAGTGATTCAAATTATTATACTATTAGGCATTTGATTATGGATACGAGGACATATTATTTTACTGTATTGACATAGACAAGTGCTATTGACTCGGTTCTCTTGAGTGTGCAAGATTTTGGACCTCGAGGATGTAGAGTCATCTATGAAACCCTTGGACCCCAGACCGAGTCAGGGAGTGGACAATTGGGTTTTGATTGTTGTATATATGACCTATGTGCATCTGATTAGATGTTATGATTATGGATTTTATTTCTGACATGATTCATTGATGATGTAGGCTGATGATATCTTGCTGACAAGACTCACATGTGGAGTAGACGGGTCATGCACGATAACTAGTAACATTGAGGGAGAGGTGTAGACAACAACCCTGCCACAACCTACTAGCACTCTCATCGTGGCTCGAACTGTATGTTAACGATTACCTAGTTAGAGAATACCCACGATGCCATGAGGGAAGAATGAGACAGTTGTTCACGATGATTCTAAGGGGCACACAATAAGGTCGGGGCCTTATTCCTTAGAGGCCCTTAGTCTCCCACAAGATCATCTGGAAGAGAAATGAATCTAGGGGTTTTTTATGCCTACGAAGTCAGTCAAGAGGTGAGTGGCACCCTTGGAGCACGTAGTGCATCCTAAAGGGAACGTCGTATGAGAAAATGGAAAGTGGTGAGTGGCACCCTTGGAGAACGTAGTGCGTCATGAAGGGAACGTCACACAAGGGAAACAAAATGAGGCGAGTGGTACCCTTGGAGCACCTAGTTCATCCAGAAGGGAACATCGAATGGTTAACTAATAAGTGAATAAACCTAGATGGCCTTAGAACAAATAATGTGATAAGAAAGATTTAAAAACAATTTCCCTAATAAAATGTCGCCCAACCTCGGAAATTAAAATCTAGGTCTAAGTGATACTTGTCGTAAAAATGAAATAATAATAAAAATAGTAATAATAATCATCATTAAACATGTGATGAAAAGGGGTAAGAAATTCGATTAATTTATTAAATCAAATTATATTGAGGGACTAAAATTTTAAAAGGGATCTGATTGTTTTTTTACATAGGCTGACTAAAATTTATTAATTAAAAGGGAAGAGGGGTAAAAGGTAATTTTCTACACTTGCCAATTTGAGTTTTAGATAAAAATGGAAAAGAGGGAAATTTAAAAGAATTGGGAAACTAAGGGAAAAAGGGGGAAAACATAAAGAGAAAGGGAAACATAAGGAAAAAGTAGAATGACTAACTTAGCAAGGAATCTTGCCTTTAAGAACTTTCTAAATTGAACTCAACTAGTAAATTAGTAAGGGGGTAAGTCATTAAAATGTGTAAGGGAATATGGGCACACCTAGGAGCGAGTCTAGGAATGATTTTAGGTGGGTGAGGGAAATAGAAGTAATTAAATAATTAATGAAATTAATTTCTGGTACAACAAAGGGGATGGGTGACACATATACGAGGAGGATTTTTCTTAATTAAATTATTGGAAATTAAATTAAATGGGAATTTGGGAAAGAAATCTCTTAGAAACTCTTTTTAAAAGGATGGAGGAGGAGAAGTATGGGGACCTTCTGTGATGGGTAACATTACTCTACATAATTTTAGACTTGACTGAATTATCTTGTGGGAGTTGAGATACCCAACTTGGTGAGGAGTGGTAGCTTGGCTTTGCAAGGCGAGATGGGAGCTAGTTGTTCTCTGGTTAGTGTGTGTGGCCTTTTTGCATCTCGGGGAGCTAGGGGGGAAGAAGAGTACCCCTAGAATTGGCTTGGAGGTACCGGTGAATTCATAGAGGTCGACAAGAAGTAGTTGCATGGAGCACGTGGGACATCGACTCAGAGCGGTTACCTTGGGCTATGGTACGCGAGCTTTTATTTTTCATAGTATATTACTATTGATCTGGTGCTTTTATTTCTGTACTTTTAATTGTGTAAGAAAGTGTTTTACTGAGCAATGTAATCGAGAACTTAATTTCTCCACAGCCTTAAGCTCGCTGCTTGACTTGATTCCCTTGGCTTTCGATCTCTGTATGGTGTGACTGTCGTATTGGTTTAATTGATTTATTGTGAAGAGTTGTGGTTTACTTCGTCCTCATCCCTAGATCATCATTCCACACCTAAGTGACGATTAGGAGCTATATCGTTGGTTGTCACTTTGGTGTTAATAGATCTATAGATCCTAACACCTTGGTTTTATGTGTGTGGATGGTGAGCGAAGGAGGTTTTCACCTAGCTGTTTACCTCCATTGGTTGTTCCTCATCGAGTGCTTGTCTTGCATTTTGTTGTGAAGGATTACCTCTGCGATTGTTATTCATTTCCCGCAACAAACCTATTATGATCCTCTACGTTGATCCCTTCATTTTAACACCTTTCCTGGTAATTATTTAAGGCTGCGTCTTTAATGCTTCTCTTGGCAAATTTACTGTGTGTTTTTTTTACTTCTGGTCTACCATTTACTCTGCGACTTTACTCATCCTTTGGTCACACTGGACTGCGTCTTATTCCTTCATTACTCTACGTTTTATTTTATTCAATGGCATTATTCTATGCATTTCAATACACTCAACCATGATTTTTTTTAACTCTGTGTTTTTATTATATTCCTGGATAGTTTAACTCTGCATTTAATGCACTCCCTGGCAAACACACCATGCATTTTTATCACATTCTATGGAAGATACTCTATGGTGTTAATATAGTTTGGCCGCAAAACAATTGTATTCTCAACTGATAATTAGCGAATTTATATTCGCAGTTTATTAATGATTGAACAACAAACCCGTTATAACATATTTGTACATGTCATTTACATCTTACACCATCAATATGTGATGTTTCACACCACCTAAATCTGTGATCCTTTACATGCAAAAATTTCCCTTGTTTATACATTTACAGACTACGATTTTATCCTTTTATTGACAACTATTTTTATGTTAAACCCAACCATTTGTTACGATGACACAAGCGGTTAAAGGTTAGGGAGTTTTAATTGTCTGGGCATTTTTTTTTAATGTAATGACATATCACAGTGATTTATATTCATTATGAAAACAAATTTAATTAACGACAATATTATGGGAAGTGATCTAAATGGCATAATGTACAGTGTAGAGATCATATTTACATAGCAATATATATTCATCCTAGTTATGGATCTTATTACTTACCCAACGATATCATAGGATTTATCTTTATATCCATTAACAGTTTATCAATAGATTTGTCAAGAGACTGGTTAATAGACCGTGCTATGGTTTTATACAACAACTGTATTTATTTTACGTCATTCTAAGTTATGGATTTTATTGTCTTCAGTTAGTAATTTATGTATGTTAAAACAAAGTGAAATTTTGATACAACGATATCATAGAAAGCATGGCACTATTGCTAGAAAACAACTTCATAACTTTAAGCAATACATTCGTAGGACAAAAATCTACGCCTGACAACCCTTTTTATACAGGAAGCGATTGCATGGAGACTGCTTGAGTTAGATAGCGTATGCAATTTATAGAATATATATGTAGTGATTTCATTTTACCGATTATGTAGATGGGGATTTTATCTATGCCCCTTTGGATGGACACATTAATTTATATTATTCTTATTTATCATCAGATTGATTTTTCCTTTTTCCACAACATTATTAAAGAATGCATTTTTTTTTCCCAACACTACTGTTCAGAGACAAGTATTTTGTGTACAGCTTCAACCAGTGGCCTCATTTTGAGAGAGAGGATGGAGTAGCAATAAGGAAGGAATGGCCTCACCGGCCATAATTATAACCAAATTTTTTTCGCCGTTCGGATCTTTAAAAATTTAGCACCAATCTGTCTTCTCAAATGAGGGCTCCTCCTTAAACTACTTAAAAGAGACTATAGCCACACATGACCTTTTTGTTCTTATTGGGATACCTCAATGTGCGCTGACCAGAGTAAAATTATTTTTCTTTACTAAAATGAGTGATTTATTCCTTAGCCTAATGACGTTATTAGTGTTTTCTTTTACTGTGTGGAGGTAGTCCCATCACTATATAAAATCAATTGTTGTATCAGTTCCTTTTTGCTTATTTCAGTAACCAATTCATGTAAGGCTAATTTAGTCAAAAATTTATGTTAACCCAAGCTATATTAGGATACTGTTGGTGATGATGTGGTAAAATATTTTTCAAATTAATAAATGATACCTCTAGAATTACTTTTATACCTGAAAGGTGCTTTGATACTTATTTTTATTGAAAATCACTTGATAACTAAAAGGCTTAATTTAGGTAGATGCTTGTGATGGTTTTTAATGAAAAACATACCTTAGTTATAGAGTAAATATTAATACTCACTAACCTCTGGTGATACTTATTCCCAAAAATAATAAATGCCACTCTACCTAAGGATTGGATTATGTTGATTTTATTAATAGACAATAACATTTTCGATCATTAAGCTATGATACAATAGTGACTAATAATCTCTAATTAATTATCCGAAAACGATGTTCCTTGGCGAACTTAATCCATAATCAAGTCAAGTGTGTATAAATTTATAATTGCTCTTGCGCCTTGGAGTTGATTGATATTGATGAGTTTTCACATGATTACCTGTGTGCCATGTTACTTGTGGATTGGGACTGATGGATTGATGAGTAGGGTGAGGTGTTTAGTGCATTTATATTAGGCTATTGTGTCAGCGTTGGTTGCGTTGTTGGTTGTTATTAATGTCCATTCATGTACAGGATGGCGTGTCAACCTTTTTGTTTTAGATTGTGATATTTTTATGGACTCTTAAGAAAAAAAGAATTACCTTTTTGTGTCGCTTGTTGTCATAACGATAAGGTCTTTACATATGGTATTAGAGTGGGTTCAACCCTGTGACTGTGGATCGCTAGGATTTCCACTCTCGTAAACCCTTGAGTTTTAACCTAGTGCTAATTAAAACCTAAATGTATCTATGTGGTGATATTGATTAGAGGACGCCACAGAGGTTTGTGGTGTGGTGTCATGGAAGGAGGTGGGATGCCTCCAGAGGTGTCCCCAACTTAGGAGTCTAACCCCAAGGGGAAGAAGAAGCCCTTGGGATGGAGTCGATTGTTGTCATGGATGATGATGGTCTAACAAGGTGCTTCCAAATATTGTTAAAGGCCTTGATTCATAATCTGTACTGAGATGAGGCCAAGGTGCTTGTACCCCTGAGGGTCCACAGTGCACCCAACCAGTATTGTTAGTATTCACCGCGAACTCAAGAAGGTCAAATTTCCTGGGTTCTTTGGTGCCCCAGATGGCACAGCCGTCGAGGCATGGGGGAGAGTATTGCAATTTGTTTTGTGCTTCACAATTATACTTCCAACACGAATATTTACGTGGTGGTTTTCAACTGAAGGGGAGTTCTCTTCTTTGGTGGAAGACGCTCCTATCGTTTTGAACGTGACCGTCGAAGACGTCTCATGGGAACTGTTTGAGCAACAGTTCTGGGAGAGGTATCTTTCTAAATAATTCATCAGCATAAAATCAACGAGTTCAATACCTTGTGATAGGGTGGTCGTACAGTGCCCGAGTTTGAGGCCCATTTTTGGAGCTACTTCAGTATAATCCACACATTTTTACCAAAAAATTAAGGTTAACAAGTTCGTGTTGGCCTTAGTGTTAGGATCTAGCTTCTACTTTGGGTACCAGGATTACTGGATTGAAGAAAATGTGTTCGAATGTGGGGATCACATTACCGGCATGACTGCCTAGTGGAGAGGACCAGAGCTTTGGATCATCCGGACCCACAACCGTGGGAGTTTTGGGCAAGGCCCATCAGATTCATGTGACAGTGAGTAACCGCTAGGAAAAGAACCAGTTGACTATTCTCAGGATGTCAGATACCGTCACTAACTAGACCCTTAGTATTTTGATGGATCCTGGTGCTACCAAATGTTTTTATTTCTGGGGCGGTACTAAAAGAAATAAAGGTTAAGGTAGTCGAACATGATGAGTTTAGCTTTGTAGATATGGCTTCAGGATCCAAATAGAAGGTTAGAGGAAAGATTACGAGTTGTACCCTTAACCAAGGAGATTTTGTCACCAGGGCCAACCTGTATGTCACGATCTTGGGATATTATGAAGTCATGATCGATATGGACTGGTTTGAATCAGATGAGGTGATACTCAATTGTAAGAAGAAACAATTGAGCTTGGTTGATGATGAGGGATAGAGATGCATGATTGTAGGTTAGAACCAGGGAGTTTCCCTGAGGTCTAGAACGCCTTCTATGGTGAGAGCGTTTGTGGACATCTTCTGAGAGCAGTTACCTGAGATACTGCCAGAGAGGGAATTGGATTTTACCATAGACATGAAACCAGGGACTGAACCGATAGCAAGAACGCCTTATCGGATGTCGACCCCAGAGTTATGGGAGTTGAGAATGCAACTGAAGGAGCTGCTCGACCTGGGAATTATACATCCAAGTGTGTCACCATGGGGCATGCTTGTTTTTTTTCATACGAAAGAAGGAGGGGTCATGGAGACTCTGCATTGACTACCATCAATTGAACAAGGCAACGATCAAGAATCAATATATATTTCCAAGGATTGATGATTTGTTCGATCAAATGAAGGGTGCGATGGTATTTTCCAAGATCGATTTGCGATAGGCTTATCACCAGTTACTGTTCAAGGAGGATGATGTCCCTAAGATTGCCTTTAAGATGAGGTTTGGTCATTGCGATTTTACTGTTTTACCATTTGGATTGACAAACGCCCCAGGGATATTTATGAGTTTGATGAACGGGGTGTTTCGTGAGTACTTGGACAAGTTCATCCAAGTATTCATTGACAATATTTTGATTTACTCTTAGATGACGGGGTATCATGAAGACCACTTGTGCTTGGTACTATAGTGTTTGCGAGAGCACAAATTGTATGGGAAGTTCTCCAAATGTTCATTTTATCAATCGAGGATTCACTACTTAGGGCATGTCATCTCTAGCGAAGGTATCATCATGGATCCAACAAAGGTCGAGGCTATTATGGAATGCCCTGCGTCGACGAATGTCCCGAAAGTGCGTAGCTTCATGGGTTTAGCAAGATACTATTGACGGTTTTTTGAGGGATTTTCGAAGATAGAAAATCCGATTATGAAATTGCAGAAGAAGAACAAGAAGTTTGTTTGGACTGAGAAATGCACAGAAACATTTCAGAGGCTCAAAGAGATGTTGACAACAACGTTGATACTAAAGGTCCCTGACATGGATGTGGACTTCTTGGTATGCACTGACACATCCAAGGTAGGCTTAGGTAGAGTCTTGATGCAATATGGTCGAGTGATCTCTTACATCTCGAGGAAAATGAGAAGGCATGAGGATAACTATGTGACGCATGATTTGGAGTTGTTAGCAATTGTTTATGCCTTGAAGGTTTGGAGACACTACCTTGTTGGACAAAAATTTGAACTAAAAAAGGATCGATGTGGACTACAACACGTCTTTAAGAAAAGTGACCTGAATGCACGACAATGGCGTTGGTCGGAATTTATTAGCGAGTATGACTTAGAGATTACTTACATAAAAGGAACAATGAATCGAGTGGTAGATGCATTGAGTCAGAGACTACACATCTTTTCGATGTTGTTATTCCAGATGAATCTACATGAAAGGATTCTACCTTACAACATGAAGATGATTGGTACCAAGATTTGAAGGATTTACATTTGACGACGATGGACTATTAAGGTTTAAAAACTGGATTTATGTACCACCGAACGATGAGTTGAAGAGTTTGATCCTAAATGAGGCTCACATAGAAATATACATGGATCACTTGGGATTCATGAGGATGAGGTCGGACCTTAAACCCTTATTATTCTGGAAGGGAATGAAGGCAGACATAGTCAATTATGTGGCCAGATATCTAGAATGTCAGTAGGTAAAGGCTGAACATAGACATCTAGCAGGATTACTACAACCACATGTTATTCTGGAATCGAAATGGGAGGTCATTTCGATGGATTTCATTGTTATATTGCCACTGATGGAAAGGAGACATGACTCGATTTTTGTGGTAGTTGACACTCTGAGTGCTCATTTTATTCCTATGCATACGATGTATCAGGTACCTGACATAGCTAGAGTTTTCATTAGTGAGATTTTGAGGCTGCATGGAATACCTAAGAGGATTTGTCTGATCGAGGATCAGTGTTTACCAAACGATTTGGACTAGTTTCCAAGAGGCCTTGGGAACCCAACTTAACTTTAGTACTACGTATCACCCAGAGACTGGAGGGTAGACCGAACGAACAAACCAAAACTTGGAAGACATGTTGCACATGTACATGATGGACCAACAAAAGTGCTGGGAATAATTCTTGCCACTGGTATAAATAACTTATAACAACAACTACCAAAGCACCATTAAGATGGCACCATTTGATTTCCTTTATGGGCGACCGTGTCAGACACCTTTGAGATGGGATAGGCTTGAGAATAGGGTCCTGGTGGGACCGAAAGAGATCCAATAAATGGAATATCAAATACAAACATTAAGACCAAAGGATCAAAGAAGCGCAGTATCAACAGAAGATTTATGTTGATGCGCACCATGTCGACCATAGTTACGAAGTTGGCGATCGAGTCTTCTTACGAGTAAAAACCACAGAAGAGTTCAATTGAGTTTAGAAAGGGTGATAATATCTCTCCTAGGTTCATGGGACCTTTTGAAAATGTGGAAAGAAAGGGGCCCATGGCCTATTGACTATCCTTACCTGATTCTTTTAGGTGTATCCACGATGTTTATCTTGTATTTATTTGAGACATTATAAGTGACCCTACTCGCATTTGACTTGAGTACCTTCTAGGTATCGAATGAGGATGCATTCATGGATGAGTCAATCCGCATCATGGATCATCACACTCAACAAATACGGTGTCGAACAATAGATCAAATCAAAGTCCAGTGGGACAACTATAGTCCACACTCAGTGACCTTGGAGGACGAATATGATATGTGCCAACAGTTTCTATTTTTGTTTGATAGATAGACTTTTGACACTGTGATACACATTATTTTGGCACTTATATACTCTGAAACTTTGGGACGAAGTTTAGACCAAGAGGGGGTGTATGTAACATCCCACTCTTGCGCGCACTGAGAGAACTTATTCTTTGAGGACACTTTCTTGCAAGTGAGCTCAATTATTATACTATTAGGTGTTTGATTATGGATATGAGGACATGCTATTTTACTATATTAACATAGAAAATTGTTATTGACTCGGTTCTCCTGAGTGTGCAGGATTTTGGACCTCAAGGATGCAGAGGCATCGATGAAACCCTTGGACTCTGGACCGAGTCAGGGAGTGGAAAATTGGGGTTTGATTGTTGTATATATGACCTATGTGCATTTGATTAGATGTTATGATTATGGATTTTATTTTTGACATGATTCATTGATGATGCAGGTTGATGATATCTTGTCGACCAGACTCACATGTAGAGTAGAGGGGTCACGCACGATAATCAGTAACATTGAGGGAGAGGTGTGGATAACATCCCTGCCACAATCTACTAGCACTTTCATCATGGCTCGAACTGTAGGTTTACAATTACCTAGTTCGAGAAGACCCACAATGTCGTGAGGGTAGACTGCGACAGTCACTCATGATGATTCTAAGGGGTGTGCAATAAGGTTGGGGCCTTATTCCTTAGAGTCCCTTAGTCTCCCACAAGATTAGTTGGTAGAGTAATGACTCTAGAGGTTTTTATGTCTACCAATTTAGTCAAAAGGTGAGTGGCACCCTTGGAGCATGTAATGCATCCTGAAGGGCGTGTCGGGCGAGAAAAATGGAAAGTGGTGAGTGGCACCCTTGGAGAACATAGTGCATCCTGAAGGGCACATCACACAAGGGAAATAGAATGAGTCTTTTGGCACCCTTGGAGCACCTAGTGCATCCTAAAGGGCACGTCGTGTGGTTAAATAATAAGTTACTAAACCTAGATGGCCTTAGAACGAATAATGTGATAAGAAATATTTAAAAACAATTTCCCTAATAAAATGTTGCGTAGCCTCAAAAATTAAAATCTAGGTCTAAGTGATACTTTTCGTAAAAAAAAAAAAACTAAAAACAGTAATAATAATCATCATTAAACATGTGACTAAAATTGATTTTTTTTCTACATATGGTAACTAAAATTTATTAATTAAAAGGGAAGAGGGGTAAAAGTTAATTTTCTACACTTGCCAATTTGAGTTTTAGATAAAAAGGGAAAAGAGGGAAATTTAAAAGAATTAGGAAAATAAGGGAAAAAGGGGGAAAACTTAAAGATAAAGGGAAACATAAGGAAAACGCAGAATGACTAACTTAGCAAGGAATCTTGCCTTTAAGAACTTTCTAAATTGAGATCAACTAGTAAATTAGTAAGGGGGTAAGTCATTGAAATGTGTAAGGGAACATGGGGAAACCTAAGAGCGATTCTAGGAATTCTTTTAGGTGGGTGAGGGAAATAGGAGTAATTAAATAATTAATAAAATTAATTTATGGTGCAACGAAGGGGATGCATGACAGATGTATGGGGAGGATTTTTCTGAATTAAATTATTGGAAATTAAATTAAATGGGAATTTGGGAAATAAATCTCTTAGAAACACTTTTTAAAAGGATGGAGGAGTATGGGGGCCTTCTGTGATGGGTAACATTACGTTGCAAAATTTTAGACTTGATTGACTTATCTTGTGGGAGTTGGGATACCTAGCTCGGTGAGGAGTGGTAGCTTGGCTTTGCGAGGTGATATGGGAGCTATTTGTTCGCTGGTTAGTGTGTGTGTCTCCTTTGCATCTCGGGGGGATAAGGGGGAAGAAGAGTACCCCTAGCATTGGCTAGGAGGTACCGGTGAAGTCACAGAGGTCGACAAGCGGGAGTTGCATGGAGCGTGTGGGACATTGACTTGGAGTGGTCACCTTGGGCTATGGTACGCAAGCTTTTATTTTACATAGTACATTACTATCAATCTGGTGCCTTCATTTTTGTACTTTTAATTGTGTAAGAGAATGTTTGACTTAGAGATGTAATTGAGAACTTAATTTCCCCATAGCCTTAAGCTCACTGCTTGACTTCATTCCCTTGGCATTTGATCCATGTATGGTGTGGCTATCCTATTCATTTAATTGATTTATTGTGAAGAGTTGTGATTTACTTCGTCCTCATCCCTAGATAATCAGTCCATGCCTGAGCAATTGGCCAGGAGACGGATCGACGGTTGTCACTTCGGTGTTAATAGACATATAGATCCTAACGCCCTTCTTTTTTTTGTGTGGATGGTGAGCGAAGGAGGTTGTTGCCTAGTTGTGATCCGGATTATTTTCGGCACAAAATGAGAGCAGAGATATAATAAAGAAATGCACAGAGATATTGCAGATATTCAATAATATAACAGAAAAGTATCAGAGATGCAACCATAAACACAGATATACAGTAATACACGATTTCTATTAATCAAAGAAATGTACAAAGACTGTAAAAATACAGAGTGAAAGACTCGCTAGA
Organism: Picea sitchensis; assembly: GCA_010110895.2. NCBI lineage: Eukaryota > Viridiplantae > Streptophyta > Pinopsida > Pinales > Pinaceae > Picea > Picea sitchensis. The sequence continues at coordinate 52,105 of SNQJ01S0077526.1, read as the reverse complement.
ATGGTGGCAACTTATCTCTGAGAAGAGATGTGACGGC
>SNQJ01S0077526.1:32880-43024 GCA_010110895.2 Picea sitchensis | reverse complement strand
AGAGTTGTACTCTATTCAGTTGTTGCTGATAAACCCCAAGGATTGTAGTCCGTAATAAAAAGAAAATTGTACATACATCTTGTGTTCTTTGTGGTGATGACTTGTTGATGATATATTGTTGATATATATTGCTGATATGTGCTCACATATAACTAGTTATAAATGAAAAAAATGGGTAATGAATAAATGTTGAATGCTAATTGATGAGTCTTTGTGCAAGAGGGAAGTTTTGGGAAAAAGAGCCCCAAACTCATTCACCCCCCCTCTAAGTGTGGTAGGTGTGTCCAACAGGATTGCCACTGACGGAAAGGAGGCACGAATCAATTTTTGTGGTAGTCGACACTCTGACGAAGAGTGCTCATTTTATTCCTATGCATACAATGTATCAGGCACATGACATAGCTAGATTTTTCATCAGTGATATTGTGAGCCTGCATGGCATACCTAAGAGGATTATATCTGATCGAGAATCGATGTTTACTGGATGATTTGGAGTAGTTTCCAAGAGGCCTTGGGAACCCAACTTAACTTTAGTACTACATATCACCCAGAGACTGACGGGTAGACCAAATGAAAAAACCAAACCTTGGAAGACATGTTGCACATGTACATGATGGACCCACAAAAGAGTTGGGAAGAATTCTTGCCACTGGTAGAATTTGCTTATAACAACAGCTACCAAAGCACCATTAAGATGATGCCTTTCGAGTTCCTTTATGAGGGACCATGTTGGATGCATTTTAGTTGGGATCAGCTTGAGGATAGGGTCCTGGTGGGCCTGGAAGTGATCCAATAAATGGAATATAAAATGAAAACATTAAGACAAAAGGATCAAAGAAGCATAGTATCAGCAGAAGAGTTATGTCGATGCACACCGTGTCGACCATAGTTACGAAGTTGGCGATCGAGTCTTATTATGGGTAAAAACCACATAAGAGTTTGATCAAGTTTAGAAAGGGTGCTAAGATATTTCCTAGGTTCATGGGATCTTTTGAGAAGGTGGAAATAAAGGGGACCGTGGCCTATTGACTAGCCTTACCTTATTATTTGAGGCATATGCACTATGTTTATATTGTATTTATTTGAGACATTATAAGTGACCCTACTCTTATTTGACTTGAGTACCTTGCTGAAGGCCAAGTTGATCTGCATCATGGATCATCGCACTCAAGAGCTACGACGTCAAACATTATATCAAATCAAGGTATAGTGGGACAACTATAGTCCACACTCGACGACCTGGGAGGACGCATATCATATGCACCAACAGTTTCCATTTTTGTTTGATAGATATACTTTTGACACTATGATACACATTATTTTGGCACATATATACTCCAAAACTTCGGGACAAAGTTCAGACCAAGAGGGGGTGTATGTAACATCCCGCTCTTGCGCGCACTGAGCGAACTTATTCTTTGAGGACACTTGCTTGCAAGTGATCCGAATTATTATACTATTAGGCATTTGACTATGGATATGAGGACATGTTATTTTACTGTATTGACATAGATAGGTTGTATTGAATCGGTTCTCATAAGTGTGGAAGATTTTGGACCTCGAGGATGCAGAGGCATCGATGAAACCCTTGGATTTCAGACCGAGTCAGGGAGTGGAAAATTTGGGTTTGGTTGTTGTATATATGACCTATGTGCATATGATTAGATGTTATGATTATGGATTTTATTTTTGACATGATTCGTTGATGATGTAGGCTGACGATAGCTTGTCGACCAGACTTACATGTGTAGTAGAGGGGTCATGCACGATAACCAGTAACGTTGAGGGAGAGGTGTGGACAACAACCCTACCACAACCTACTAGCACTCCCATCGTGGCTCGAACTGTAGGTTAATGATTACCTAGTTCGAGAAGACCCATGATGCCTTGACGACAGACCACGACAGTCTCTCATGATGATTATAAGGGGCGTGCAATAAGGCGAGGGACTTATTCCTTAGAGGCCCATAGTCTCCGACAAGATCAACTGGTGGAGTATTGACTCCGGGGGTTTTTGATGTCTACCAAGTCAGTCAAGAGGTGAGTGGCACCCTTGGAGCACGTAGTGCATCCTAAAGGGCACGTCGCACGAGAAAACTGGAAAGCAGTGAGTGGCACCCTTGGAGTACGTAGTTCATCTTGAAGGGCACGTCACACAAGGGAAAGAGAATGAGGTGAGTGGCACCCTTGGAGCATCTAGTGCGTCCTGAAGGGACCGTCGTGTGATTAACTAATAAGTGAATAAACCTAGATGGCCTTAGAATGAATGATGTGATAAGAAATATTTAAAAACAATTTTCCTAATAAAATGTCACCCATCCTCGAAAATTAATATCTAGGTCTAAGTGATACTTGTCATAAAATAATAATAATAATAAAAATAGTAATAATAATCATCATTAAACATGTGACGAAAAGGGGCTAAGAAATTCGATTAATTTATTAAATCAAATTGTATTGAGGGACTAAAATTTTAAAAGGGAATTGATTGTTTTTCTACATATGCTAACTAAAATTTATTAATTAAAAGGGAAGAAGGGTAAAAGGTAATTTTCTACACTTTCCAATTTGATTTTTAGATAAAAAGGGAAAAGAGGCAAATTTAAAAAAAATAGGAAACTAAGGGGAAAATGGGGAAAGCTTAAAGAGAAAGGGAAACATAAGGAAAAAGAAGAATTACTAGCTTAGCAAGGTATCTTTCCTTTAAGAACTTTCTAAATTGAACTCAACTAGTAATTTAGTAAGGGGGTAAATCATTAAAATGTGTAAGGGAATATGGGGACACCTAGGAGTGATTTTAGGAATGATTTTAGGTGGCTGAGGGAAATAGGAGTAATTAAATAATTAATGAAATCAATTTTTGGTGCAGCGAAGGGGATGGGTGACACATGTACGGGGAGGATTTTTCTGAATTAAATTATTGGAAATTAAATTAAATGGGAATTCGGGAATTAAATCTCTTAGAAATGCTTTTTGAAAGGATGGAGGAGGATGAGTATGGGGACATTTTGTGATGGGTAATGTTATGTTGCATAATTTTAGACTTGAATGACTTATCTTGTGGGAGTTGGGATACCCATCCCGGTGAGGAGTGGTCTCTCGGCCTTGCGAGGCGATTTGGGAGCTAGTTGTTCTCTGGTTAGTGTGTGTGGATCCTTTGCGGATTGGCGGGCTAAGGGGGAAGTAGAGTACCCCTAGAATTTGCTGGGAGGTACCGATGAAGTCACAACAGTAAGAAAGTAGGAGCTACATGGAGCGCGCGAGACATCGACTCGGAGCGGTAACCTTGGGCTATGGTACACAAGATTTTATTTTTCATAGTAAATTACTATTGATCTGGTGCTTTCACTTCTGTAGTTTTAATTGTGTAAAAACTTAAGTTCCCTATAGCCTTAATCTCGTTGCTTAACTTGATTCCCTTGGCATTCGATCCCTGATTGGTTTTATTGATTTATTGTGAAGATTTGTGCTTTACTTCATCCTCATCCCTAGATCATCAGTCCATTCCTGAGCAGTCAGCTAGGAGCCGGATCGACGATCGTCACTTCGGTGTTAATAGACCTATAGATCCTAACGCCCTTATTTTATGTGCGTGGATGGTGAGCGAATGAGGTTTTCGTCTAGCTGTCTACCTCTATTGGTTGTTCCTGGTCGAGTGATTGTCTTGTGTCTTGTTGCAATTGATTACCTCTACAATTGTTATTCCTTTCCCGCAACGAACCACTTATGATCCTCTATGTTGATCCCTATGTTTTAATACCCTTCCTGGTAATTATTTAAGGCTGTGTTTTTAATGCTTCTCCTAGCGAATTTACTGTGTTTCTTTTTTACTTCTAATTTTCCATTTACTTTGTGATTTTACTCATCCTTTGGTCACACTAGACTACGTCTTATTCCTTCATTACTCTGTGTTTTATTTTATTCAATGGAATTATTCTCTGCATTTCAATACACTCAACCATGATTTTTTTTAACTCTGTGTTTTTAGTATATTCCTGGACAATTTATGTCTGTGTTTAATGCACTCCCTGGAAAACACACCATGCATTTTTATCATATTCTATGGCAGATACTCTGTGGTGTTAATACAGTTTGGTCGCAAAACAATTGTATTTTCAACTGATAATTAGCGAATTTATATTCGCAGTTTATTAATGATTGGACAATGAACCCATTATAACATAATTGTACATCTCATTTACATATTACACCACCAATCCGTGATGTTTCACACTACCTAAATCCATGATCTTTTACCTATGAAATTTGCCCTTGTTTATACATTTACAGACTGTGATTTTATCCTTTTCTTGACAGCTATTTTTATGTTAAACCGAACCATTTGTTATGATGACACAAGTGTTCAAAGGTCGGGGAATTTTTAATGTTTGGGCATTTTTGTAATGATATATCACAGTGATTTATATTCATTATGAAAAAAAATGTAATTAACGACAATATTCTGGGCAACAATATCAATGGCATAATGTACAGTGTAGAGATCACATTTACACAACAATATCTATTCATCCTAGTTATGGATCTTATTTCTTACCCAACGATATCATGGGATTTATCTTTATATTCATTAATAGTTTATCAATAGTTTTGTCAAGAGACTGGTTAATAGACCGCGCTATGGTTGTATACAACGACTGTATTGTTTTTATGACATTCTAGGTTATGGATTTTACTGTCTTCAGTTAGGAGTTTATGTATGTTAAAACACAATGAAATTTTGATACAACGATATCATAACCAGCATGGAACTATTGCTATACAACCACTTCATAACATTTATCAATACATTCATGGGACAAAAATCTACGCATGGAAGCCCTTTTTATACAGGAAACGATTGGATGCATACTGCTTGAATTAGATAGCGAATGTAATTTATAAAATATATAGGTAGTGATTTCATTTCACCGATTATGTAGATGGTGATTTTATCTATGCCCCTTTGGATTTCCATATTAATTTATATTATTCTTATTTATCATCAGATTGATTTTTCTTTTTTCCACAACATTTTTAAAGAATGAATTTTTTTTTCCCAACACTACTTTTCAGAGACAAGTATTCTACGTACACCTTCAACCGATGGCCTCATTTCAAGAGAGAGGATGGAGTAGCGATAAGGAAGGCATGGCCTCACCGGCCATAATTATAACTAAATATTTTTTTTCCCTTCGGATCTTTAAAACTTTAGCACCAATCTGTCTTCTCGGATGAGGGCTCCTCCTTAAACTACTTAAAACCGACTAGAGCCACACGTGACCTTTTTGTTGTTATTGGGATGCCTACATGTGTGTTGACTAGATTAAAACCGTTTTACTTTACTAAAACGAGTGATTTATTCCTTATCTTGATGACATTATCAATGTTTCTTCTACTATGTCCAGGTAGTCTCATCACTATATAAAATCAATTGTTGTATCAGTTCCTTTTTGCTTATTTCAGTAACCAATTCGTGTAAGGCTAATTTAGTTAAAAATTTATGTTAACCCAAGCTTTATTAAGACACTATTGGTGGTGATGTGGTAAAATAGTTTTCAAATTAATAAATGATACCTATAGAATTACTTTTATACCTTAAAAAGGATTTGATACTTATTTTTATTGAAAATCACTTGATAACTAAAAGGCTTAGTTTAGGTAGATTCTTGTGATGATTTTTAATGAAAAACATACCTTAGTTATAGAATAAATATTAATACTTACTAACCTCCAGTGATACTTATTCCCAAAAATAAAAAATGCCACTCTACCTAAGGATTGGATTGTGTTGATGTTATTGATAGACAATAACATTTTCGATCATTAATCTATGATACAATAGTGCTTAATAATCTCCAATTAATTATCCGAAAACGATGTTACTTGACAAACTTAATCCATAATCAAGTCAAGTGTGTATAAATTTATAATTGCTCTTGCGCCTTGGAGTTGATTTATATTGATGAGTTTGCACATGATTACTCGTGCGCCATGTTACTTGTGGATTGGGATTGATGGATTGATGAGTAGGGTGAGGTGTTTAGTGCATCGATATTAGGCTATTGTGTTGGCATTGGTTGTGTTGTTAGTTGTTATTAATGTCCATTCGCATACAGGATGGCATGTAAAACTTTGTGTTTTAGATTGTGATGTTTTCCTGGACACTTAAGAAAAGAAAAACATTACCTTTTTGTCCTGCTTGTTTACATAACAGCAAGGTCTTTACAGACTTCCACCCTAAACATTTATTAAACTCCTCGAACCAGAGGACAAAACACTCAAAAACCACCTCGTCAGCTAAGAACCTACTCGTTGGTTAAGATGGACCATCCAAATGGTGAAAGGAATGTGATCAATCATGGTTATGAAAGAGAGGTAATGGTTTCATGGTACAACAACTAGACAAGTAATACGTTGACTAGACCGTGACATAACAGTTTCAAGCATCATTCAGATCATATGGTAATGTTATAAAACTCAAAACGAAAATCGCAAAGAGTAAAGTAATAATAAATACTTTCAAAAAAAATTTAAACATAACATAAATCAATTACGATTGGGTTTTATCCTTATGTTGTAAAATTGTCACATAACCATATACTCACCAAGCTTACATGTTTTGTGATTCTAGGTGTTTCAAAGGATCGTTTGGTTTTACAAGAAGAGAAACATATATACTTCATTTAATAATTTTTAAAAAGAATATTTCAATTTCATTGTTGACAGTCATGAAATTGAAATGGGCAAACGAGTCATTTATCAATAAAATAAAGCTCAAATCAAAATAATCAACCAAGCAATTACTCAAAAACCATAATCAAACTCTTTGCAAGCAAAAGTTAGGTAGCTAATAAAAATTTCCTTTTCCATGTTTGCATTTTCAAAGTTTGACGAAGAGATATGAATATTTGGCTTCCAACAATGGAGACTCATCGAGCGAAGCAATTATCTATGCATCATCAAAACCTTATATCAGGGAAAATAAAGATTCGAAAGTCATGTAAAACAACTTTGAAGAAGATTAAAAAAAATATTAAGATTAGCTCAGAAAAATTAATACATTCATACTCACAAAGAGTTCTCTAACAAATGATTATAACTTGAAAATTAGTTTTGATCAAAAGGCGATGATATTTATAAAGGTAACTTCGATACAGTTGACAAGGCCACTGCTCCCAGCAAGCATTCATAGAATTAACAGGGATTTCATTTAACCCACTCAAGTACTTTAATCCCATTCAAAATTCGTCTATCCATGATATGAAATTTTGATATATGATCAATTTATAAAACATAGCTGAAAAATATTGAACTCAACATTGCTTTGCTGCCAGCAGGCCTGTTCAGTACCCCAACGAAGTTGTCTTGGTATCATGTGTGCATTTACCCGCTTCCATTATGCATGTTTAGTACCTTCACGAGTTTACACACATTTCCTACACATTGAAGTGTTTCCAACTCTCCTTAGTCATTTATAATGATAAAAAAATTGAGACTTCATGATGACGAGAGAGTGGGGAGATACTGAAGATTTAACAGCCAAGTAGATATATGATCAATCATTAATATTTACTTTTGTTCTTTAAGAACTCATAATTTTCATCATGGTTTAGACATTTATATTTAAATCAAGAAATCATCTCAAGGATGGGGAAGTGCTTTGAGTTGATCTCATTAGATCTGGGATGGTGTAAAAATTTTAAAGGTGATCATACTTCCCCAAGATCTTGTCAAAATTTCAAGAACAATATTTTGGCAAAGACTTATAGAATGATTATCTTAAAATCATCGAAGTTAAACCTTAATATTGAAAATGATTAAACTATTTCGAACTATCATCAGTGATAAATCTGATTATAAAAATTGCCCTCAATAATGGATTATGAGTTAGAAATAACTTTTAAAAATAAAAAGAAAACAAAGAAAGAAAAAAAATAATCAATTAGAAAATAAGCATAAAAATAAACATCTAGGGATATTTACAAGGGGAAAGTCTTATTTCCCTTAGGTGAAGTATTTCTTGAGAGTCTGGCCACTCACCAGAAAAGTGTTTCGTTGTCCCTCCAAGTTTTGCAAATGAAAACGGCTAGGACCCAATTTTTTTGCAATGACAAAAGGTCCCAACCACAGATTCTAAAACTTAGTGTGTTGTCCTTTATCCTCATGTGATTTGTCCCATTTGAGGACCAAATCTCCTATGTCAAAGTTTCTATCCAAGGATGAACGTGTATCAAACTAGTTTTTAACAATCTGTTGGTGTTGTTGGATTACTGAGAGTGGGGGTGAATCAATAATAGAGAAATTTAATCCTTTTTAACCATATAATTCAAGTGTTATATCAATGCAGAATTATCATCCAATAACTACAGAGTAAATAATTAATGAACAAATGGACATACATACACATACAAAGTGCACCAGTGTTTTACATGGAAACCCAAATCTGGAGAAAACCACAGAATGTTTTTTCTTATATGTCTTGAAGAATTACATTCATTGGAAGAACCAACTTCCTTTGTTTTCCAACTGCAACTGGAAGGAGGATCCAACCCCCTAGTTTCTCAGGCTACAACCTGAGGGAAGATCCAACTCCCCAATTATCTGGCTACAACCAAAAGGAGGCTACAACCCCTATGTTCTCCGGCTAGAACCGGAAGGTGGATACAACCACCTGTCCTTGCCCCGTCCTGCCACCCTGAAGTAGAAGTAGAATGATGGAACCACTGTCAACCTGTCATAGCGATATATACCATTGTAAACCTGTACCAATAAATTTGAACCATGCATCAACCATGCATCAACCTGTACCTCAACCTGTAATCAATCTGTACCATAAACAAGTTCATCAACCATGCACCAACCTGTACCAAATAACCTATAATCAACATGTACCATAAACAAGTGTATCCAACCATGTACTAAGTATGTACCAATCATGTGTCAACTACTCATCAACTATGACTCATCAATATGTACCAACATCATCAACTATACACCTCATGTATGTGCCAACTCATCAACTACTTGTCTCAACCATGTATTCAACATGTACCTCAACCAAATGCCCTCGTCAATTTCATCATCCAAATATGAGTTGTAGCTCTATAATAGACCTAGTGTATATGATCACATTCCTGCAAACCCTCCTTAACTTCAACAACAAAAACTAACATTTTCATCAAACTTTTCTTTAGTCTCACATGCCTATTTTGGATTAGTCAACAACCCTAACTTGAAGTAATCATAACTTTGTACCTGTAATGTATAAATATTTAAAACTTATACACAATGTTATTCGGTGTGTTTTTTGAAATTCCTGCAGGTGTCACTACTTGGAAACTCTCATAAAAGGAGTTATAGCAAAAATGGCATGCCTTTATGAATTCTGGCTTATTCTAGAAAGCAACCTTGTAGAGTGTGCCCCGCACGGAATATTTACTGAATTTATATGAAAATTTGAAAAAGAATGCTATAGACTATACCCTAACCAACAAATTTGGTTTCACTAAATTTGGATCTATTATGAATAAGTTATGATTTTTTTACCCAAAACACCAATTTTTGACTCGTTTCAGGACTAGCCACAAACCCTATTTTCCATGGAGTGTAACTCCAAAAATACAATGATCCACAAGATGAATTTTTTACCACAGATATTTGGATATTTTTTTTCAATGGAATAGCAACTTCACAGTCTGAATCATTATATAAAAAAAATTATAGAAAAAATGTTGAGATGACCTGTAAATAACATACCTTAGAAGCACCATCAAAAGAATTTATCCTTCCTTGCATTTCGGCCTTATTTTCTTCACCTTCCCTTAGTATTTAGGATTATATATCCTTTGTTACCTCAGACACATATAGATATTCAATATTCTCAAGTGTGTTTAAAATGAGAGAGCCTTGCCTCTTATTTATACTCTCCACATAGCTTCCTTAAAAATATCTTCTAGGTCACCTGGCCCCACTTTCCTTATTTTAGGGTTAAACCACTTCTAATTTCTCCATTAAATTTATTATTGAAATAATTTTTTTTGTATTCACTTTGAATTATAATACACTCATTAATTCACTTTATTATTTACCTTTTAAAATATCTTAAACCACTTTGACTACTTTGACCTTTTGGGGCTTCTAGATG
>SNQJ01S0077526.1:16167-27655 GCA_010110895.2 Picea sitchensis | reverse complement strand
AGTCATCTTTACATCAAACAATATTGGGTCCATTACCCAAACCTTTGTTTCGTGAGGCTTTCTTCAAGGGTTGACATCAATGACAACCAACCTTAATCAACAGGTGTGGGTCCAATTTATGTTTTTCTTGTGTCCTAACTTCTTCTAATTTCAGTAAAGAATTTATTTGATTCTCTAAAGGGGGACATATTTCATCCTAAACTTTCTGAGATAATTGAAGTGAAGGGAGCAAGGAAGTGAGGATATCTTCTCTTCCGTAAATGAGGAAAAATGGAGAATTATCGATGGATGCTTTCAGGGTGACCCTGCCATCCCATAGTGCGTTATATAATGCATTGTGCCAATTTTTGTGATTTTCTGACACTGTTCTTTTTATTATTTTAATCAAATTTTTGTTTGTTGACTCAGCCAAGCCATTTCCCTAGGGATAATAACTGGTGGATTATTTTATCGTAATCCCTTTTTCTAGACAAAAAAAATTCATGTCCAAGGAAGAGAAATAATAAGCATTATCGAAAACTAAACCTTCGGGTATTCCAAAACAAGTGATAATATGAGAATTCAAGAACGAAATTACCTGATTCGTGTTTACTACCCTTAATGGTAAAGCTTCACACCATCTTGTAAAATGAGCCAATGTCGTGAGAATGTATGCATGTTGTTGTGAAGAAGGTGGGTTAATTGGTCCTATGATATCTAGGCCCCACTGCTGAAATGGTGTATCTACTGTAAAGGGTTGCAAGGGAAATGCAACCTTCTTGACTCGTCCTGTAACTTTTTGACAAATTATATATTTGTGATCCATAGCATGAGTATCCTTAAATAATGTGGGCCAATAGTAACCAGCCCTAAGTACTTTGTGGGTAGTTGTGTCTCCACCAAAATGGCCCCTGACATCATCGGAATGTAACTCAAGTTGTATCTTTTCAGATTCTTCTTTTTCCAGGCAACACAGAAATACACCATCAAAATTCTTTCGAAACAATACATCATTAATCAATTGAAAAGACGCAGACCTGAGTCTTAGTGCTCTTCTATTTTTTGGATCAATATTTTGAGGAGTAGTTTCATGCAGCAAATAAAATCTGATATCATTATACCATGAATTAGGTACAATTTGTGTACAACAGATTTGTGTTTCATTATGAAAATTTTTAGCTGGTGTTGTTGATTGATTTTCTGGTATTTCAACTAAGTCAACCACTAATTTGAAAAGGCCTTGACCTATAACAATTTGTGTGGATATGATTTGGAGATTGTACTCTTGAAGGGAGGTCATCCAACTAGCCCTTTTCTCCCCAAGTTCCTTCTGAACTAATATATTTCTTACAATAGGGTAAGGAAAAATGACTTTTATCCTAGATTTCAATAGCTAAGGTCTGAAATGTTTAACTTCCTTAAATACAATGTATTCTTGTTGATCTACTATAGGATAATTTAATTATTCTCCGTTAAAAGAAGAAATCATAAATGAAATGGGTATTTCATTGTTTTCATCATTTTTCTGAGTACGCACAAGCATACGATCTGTCTGATGAAAAAGTGTAAAGCGTGAAATCCTTGGAGAAGTCATGACTCATCAGGGAGGGAGCTTCAATTATAGTTTTTCTAATGGAATTGAAAGCTAGGTTATATTGAGGTTCCCATTTGAAAATAACATCCTTTTTAGTCAGGTTTTGTAGAGGCCTAACCATCTCAGAAAAACTTGGAACAAAGCGTTTGACGAAATTTATCTTACCCATAAAAGATTGCATTGCCTTTTTGGAATATGGTGGAGGGAGATTGGCAATGGCTTGTGTTCATTTGGGGTCTATTATCATCCCTTCCTTTGAAACTATAAATCCAAGTAATCTTCCTTTCTCTACTGCAAAAAGTGACTTCTTAGGATTCAATGAAATACCAAACTTGCAACAATGTTCTAATACAGACCTAAGATGTGACAAGTGATCTTTTTTGTTCTTTGAAAAGACAGTGACACCATCTAGGTAGAAAAAAACTAACTGGTTTATAAGGCCATGAAAATAAATATCCATTTCCCTCTGGAAAGTGGCTCTGGCATTAATCAATCCGAAAGGCATTTTTTGATAAGCATAGGTGCCCCACAGGGTGTGGAAAGTGGTTTTCAACTTATCTGATGGAGACATAAGGACCTAGTTATATCTTGAGAAACCATCTAATAAAGATAGTCTTTCAGAACTAGATACTTATTGCAAAATTTGTTCCATCAAAGCAACAAGATAGTTGTCTTTATCAGAGGCTCGATTTAAGTTACAAAAATTGACACATAGTCGAATTTCTCCATTTTTCTTTTTTACTGAGACCAAGTTGGATACCCATTGGGTATGTCGAAAAAAGAAAAATGATTTTGGCGGTTAATAATTTATTTAGTTTCTTTTTTATCGTGGGTTCTAATTTGGGATGCATTTTTCTAAGTTTTTGCTGAAATAGTTGGGTTTGGGGTTTCATGGGAATTACATGTTGTTTTATATTTGGATCAAAGGTTTTCAAATCATCGTATGTCCAAGAAAATACATCTTTAAATTCTTTAATTTTTTTATAAATGCATATCTTTCTTATTGAGAACACCATTTTTCTAGATTAATATTCTGAGGATTATCTTTCATTCCTAAGTTTATAGTTTCATAAAGTAATGAGGAACTGTTTGTTTTGGAATTAACCACTCCCCTATTTTTTTCATGTAAATCAAAAAAAAAATTCTAATCTAACGACAGACTTAGGGATATAATTTACCAATCGAATGATATTTCCACGGAACGAGGGTCGTATATTAGTGAAAAATCATAGATATTTTCATTGTGAGTACTTTCATCAATTACAACAACTTGGAAAGTGTCCTCCATATGCAAAAAAATTATTATTTGTTGGTCATTGTCAAACACTCTCCAATTGGTAATATTGTTGGAGATCGATGGTCTGAACATCAATTCAAAATAAAAGGCATTAGGAGAAAAACCCTCAGCAAGTAATAATTTTGACGCAACATTAGCCAATAAATCCGCTTCGGAATTACTAGACCTGGGAATAGAACTTATGTTAAAAGAGATAAATTTATGGATTAAGTTCCATACCTTGGTTTGGTAGTTTTTTAGATACGGTGATAAACAATGAATAACATTTTTTACCTATTTAACTGCAATTTCATGATCACCAAATACCATCAAGTTTTGCAACTTAATATCTAGTGCCTTGTTTAGTCCCTGGAAGAGTGCTTCATATTTCGTTGTGCTGTTAGTACACTCAAATTCTAATCTACAGGAAATTAATGTCTTATTACCTTTTGGGTCAATCAAAACAAAACCATCACCGACTCCTTCAGGAGACTTAGACCCGTCAGAGTAAAAAGACCAAATTTCATCACCATCAACAATGTTTGCATCATTTTTCAAAATTGTTGCCTGAGTATGTGTTGATATTTCAGATTGTTGATCTAGGTTTGTAATAGTGGATATTTCAGTCATGAAATTTCCAAAAAAAGTGTTCATAGATTGAGCTTCAATTATATTTATACCAGTGGTAAAAGGTTCATTTGAATAATTTATATCTGTAAAAGTATACTACAGATAACGTTCTCTATTAATTTTGATCTTGTTAGGCTGGTCATTTTCCGATAACCACATATGAGACTAATCTGTATCGAAATAACCATGCAATTGTTTGGAACAATATTTTCTCAAGAACAATCCATAAACTTTCGGAATATCAACGGAAACTATGTCAATTACCTTGTGCACTTTTGGGTTAGATGACAATCTAATCAATACATCTTTAAGTTCACCAACAACTGTGACATTAGTTCTATCTAATTGAATAATTTTCAAATCGGAAGGTTTGAATTCAGCATTAATATTTTGAAAAACACACAGAGGCATTACATTCGATGAGGCCCTAGAATCAACCATACAATTATGCACATTTNGTCAGAGTAAAAAGACCAAATTTCATCACCATCAACAATGTTTGCATCATTTTTCAAAATTGTTGCCTGAGTATGTGTTGATATTTCAGATTGTTGATCTAGGTTTGTAATAGTGGATATTTCAGTCATGAAATTTCCAAAAAAAGTGTTCATAGATTGAGCTTCAATTATATTTATACCAGTGGTAAAAGGTTCATTTGAATAATTTATATCTGTAAAAGTATACTACAGATAACGTTCTCTATTAATTTTGATCTTGTTAGGCTGGTCATTTTCCGATAACCACATATGAGACTAATCTGTATCGAAATAACCATGCAATTGTTTGGAACAATATTTTCTCAAGAACAATCCATAAACTTTCGGAATATCAACGGAAACTATGTCAATTACCTTGTGCACTTTTGGGTTAGATGACAATCTAATCAATACATCTTTAAGTTCACCAACAACTGTGACATTAGTTCTATCTAATTGAATAATTTTCAAATCGGAAGGTTTGAATTCAGCATTAATATTTTGAAAAACACACAGAGGCATTACATTCGATGAGGCCCTAGAATCAACCATACAATTATGCACATTTTTGTTGAAGATTTTGAAAGTTAACAAGAAAGGTGGTACATTTGTTCGTGGTGTGGGAGAAAAAATCTGTTGATTTTTTACTACTATATCTGGAATTATTTTATCTAAATTACCTACAGTATTGTCTGATGTGTCCTTTTTATTTTGGTCTTCAGGCGATCTGTTTCTCATGACATCTTTCTTTTTGTTTATGCCATTTTTTGCTGATTTTTTAATTAAAGGATCATTATTTTTACTATTATCATCTATACTTCGCAGAATTTTCTGCAGGATAAGAGGGAATTTGAGCAGTTCAAAAATTGATATATTTTCCCTTAGTTTTTTAAGATCTTCAACAAGATCATATTCTAAATATAGGGAAACTGGATTTCATGTTGTGTCAATATTTTTCAATTGTCTTGATATTGTGCTCTTACTTATCTCAGGTGAATATGTGTTTTGTACCTTACATCGAGTGTTATATGGGTGATGTTTTTTATGAACAATTTCAAAATTAGCTTGGAAAATACTGTCAAAAAGATGCCCAAAGACTGGGGGAGATGGGTCCTCCTCATCAGTTGTTTCTTCTTCACCTATGTCATTTTTCTTTTTAGGCGGGACAGAAACAACACTATCATTTACATCTAATATTGTTTGTAAAGCATATTGTAACCCTTCAAAATTCAGACCTCTATGGTCAGATTTGGTCTATTTGGAGGAAAAGGTTTCCTAAAAGGTGGTCTAAAGTTCCCTTTACTTGAATACGATTCTTCAAGAAATATTTTCAAGTCTATGAATTGATTAGTCAACTTATGAAACGCTTTCTGTAAACCCTCCAAATCTAAAGTTTCTTGTTCTTTTTTATTTCGGGATGGTCTGGTAAGGATTTCTATTTTCTTTTTAGAGGAAGTTGATTCAACTTCCATATTCACATTATCCTTTAAACTAAGAATATCCTTTTCAATAAGGACCGCCTCCTCAAAAGCTTCTAGCAATGTTTTTTTCTTAGATCTCTTAACCCATATAGCTATATTATGATGTAGGGTTTTAATATAGCGTGAAATAATCAAGTTTTCAGCAGGCATGAATTTTGTAGGGATTTTATTTTTAAGTGTAAGGAATATCTGATTGAAATCCTTGACTTTTCTTTGGGGTTCATTTTCATGTTGGACAATTCCATTACCAAAACTTCTAGAGATTTATAATCCCTGAACTTTTCTAACAAAAAGGTCTCAAACTTATCCCAAGAAGCGATAGTTTGGGGCTACTGTGAAAAATACCACATGGAGGCATTTCCTTCAAAGGTGTAAGGGAATATCCTGCACACGACGTCTTCATGTTAGACATTTCGAAGCCTAACCGCTAACATAATTTTTTTGATATGATCCTCAGGTGATTGCTTCGAATCGGGGTCAAATTTGGGCAACCAATTTTTCGAGGTTTTGGGTAATGGATGTTGAGGTCTAGGTACTGCCACAATATATTGATCAAGCTAAGTTTTGACGATATTGTTTTGGTTATCCATGGGAGTTGGTGTGGGTGAATTTTGAGATTGCCCAGAAAAAGATCAGCTGCCTTCGTCATGGGATTCCCCTGTGAAGAGGGTGGATAAGACCCAGGTGGGGATGGAGGATGACCAGATCCTCCAACAAATTGGATTAGTGCTTCAAAATTCTTGGTAATAGTATCATGTAATGTGTGATTAGGGAGATGAGTTCCAAGAGGATCTTCTTAGAGATTGGAAAAATCAAGGGGTTGATTTAACTGTCTACTAGATTGTCTAAGTCGGGATAATGCACCCTGAGTTCTTAAAATTGATTGGCGAGAATTACAGATAATTTATTATACATCAATCCCTTGAGGAATCAGTGTCACGGGTTCAACGGGAAAGTCAGGTGTAGCTTCTGACATAGTGGTTTGATCAGGTATAACAATAGGGTCTGAGTGACTACGCATCGCGACAAGAGAATGATTATTTGGGGGATTCTTACGACCTCCTTGTGCCATAAATGAATTTCAAGCACTCCTTCTAGCATCATTTGTTGACGGTATTTTATGACACACCGTCAACGAGAAGGGAAGATCTGGTTCGGAGTTGTCTAGTTAACCCAAGATGTTTAGAATAACCCACCTTGACGGGTTTTATGGCTCTGTTAGCCAATGAAAATACTAAAGTAACTAAGAGAGTTAAAAACAATCTAACTATATAATCTTATTGTGTATGTTTAAATAGTAATCCTATATGTTAATTTGTATAAATACCAGCGCATAGTCTTATGGAATACAATATGTATGTACAGATACAAGGTTTTCATAAAGCCTTGTGAAAAATAAAATTTTAACTACTGAAACAAAATTTGAATAAGATATAAGCCTAAGGAAATTATTCTATTACTATAACTAGAAAATGACAAAATGAACAAATAAGAGTCAAAAAGATATAAAGGTAATGAAAAAAACATTCAAGTTTGACTGATTTAATCGTTATTAATTCGTAAAGTAAATAAATAAACTAAAAGGAAAACTAACTAACCTGATGTCAATCATCGATAAAGAAAGAGCACTAAGATATTTTTGTCTTTCTGTGTAATGTAAGATTCACTTAACTTGTTTCCAACCATAAATCTATGGCAAGAAGCAAAGAATGATATTTCCTTGAATAACTCAAGGAATTTTATATTTCGAAAGAAATCTATAATAAACAGAAAGACAAATTTATTTTTCTCATGTGGCTTTATATTTTTAAAATTTGGATATGAAATCAATTCCAATCTACAGCAAATTATATAATGAAATTCTAATATTCGACGTAAACTCAAAAAGTACAGATATTTGATTAACCAGAGGGATTATGATAACCAATAAATGATGGACCATGCAAGAGATAATAACAACATGAAAGAATAAGTATTGAATAGACTAAAGCTATTTCATAACATATACGTTTTCATACCCAAAAATATATGAAAGTAATAGGACAATAATTACATTGTGTAGTTTACATAAGGACTAAAGCCAAAAAGTAAATTGCATTTCATATCATTCTCAAAAAGATAAGTCCATCTTCAGGTCCCAAAAAGAATGCCCTTGTCTCCAGGCAAGCACCAGTATTTAAACTAAGTTCATGATTTGCTTATGATATCTTCTAAGATCGAGAAAGATCCATCATTAATAAATTATTTTCCCAAAAATAACTAAAATATAAGTCTGTTGTAACAACCATTCAAAAATAGTTACATAATTAAAACATTATTGAAATTGTTTTTAAAGAGAAACTTGAAAAATTTGAGCATCTCCAATGATTTACTTGTCCCTTCAACCTTTGCAAATCGATCGTCTTCACACCTGAGAAGAAAAAATGATTTTTAATTTAGAAAAAGAAATCTAATAAACTAATTAAATACAAGCTACATAATCTATGATTTTGTAGCTAGTCTAATAAAACAAAATAAAACAATTTGAGTTATAAAAAAATGAACAAAACATTAATTCCAAGAAAATTGTTTACCCATTAAACATTTGAAAAAGAAGCATCAGATAATTTTGAGTTCATAACAATGTTGAATTTGGAAGAATTTTGTATAACAATATCCCTTGATTTCCTGAATCGTTTGGTAGCTCTAGCAGAATTTTGTTGAACGTTGGCTCTCAAATCCATATTTTCTCTTTCAAATACCAAGTTACAAGCCATAACTTGATTAAGATAATATTGCAAATAAGAAATATCTTGGTAATACCTATGGATCCAAGTGAAACATTCTTCATGGTATACATTTTCCAATCTTGGTAGGGGACGAATATTATTGAGTTCAATGGTTTGTCTTGTGCCATAACCTTTTTAAAATCATATTGGATTCTTGAAAATTCCTCTTTCTCCTTTAGAAATGGAGGTAGGTTTGAAACAAAATCGTATTGGGGTGAATCCGCTTTAGTGGCATCATATATAGCATCCTCGACATAGATCCTATCTTCAATGACAACTCTAGGAATGGGTTTACCATGGTTCTGATGTTGTTTCCTGGTCATTCTTGATAGAAGTCTACCACTTCTTTTATTTCTAAAATCTAAATCATTAACCTTCTGTGTGACTTGTTTACCCTGTCTTTTGATTTTATTTTTATCCTCACTAACCATGTTTTGTATAGGATTAGGGGTGACCGGTGTCTTATCTCTTAAATGAATTAGAATTTCCTCCAAGGATTTCTTTGGAACAAATTCACGATTTTTGGAGGGGAACTCAGCTATTGGACAAAACTCAATAGAATTATCGAGAGGTAATATAGGGTCTTTCAAGACTTGTATTTCAACTCAAAAAATTTGCAGAGAATGGGACGATAGTCTTGGACCGGTAGTCTCATCAACAGAGAGAGGTAATCCAGGAACTGGTTCATATGGAAATGAAACAAAATGATTCCTAACAAGAAAATATTTCCAACTATCTCCTATCTTCAACAAATGGGCATTAACCAGAACCTAAATTAAACCATGGTGGAATAGACTGGACTCAAAGTTAGGGTTTTGTATTTGGTAGAACTTGGACATCTTTTGGATACTCCTAAGCAAATAAAATGGCAAGTTTAATTTAAAACCCAGGAATACCATCAATAGGTGCACATGAAATAAAAATACCAATCCATAACGTCCCTCACTGGTGATGAATTGTTTAATTATCAATAGCAAGACATGCCAACAAGTTTTGAACAACTGGATGGGCATACCGTTTATGTTATAGCGCGATTTTCTGGATACCATCAGTAAAATTCCATTGGATACCCTCTTTATTCATGTTTTTGAACCAATGGTCCCCTTCCTGCGATAGACCCTTGGCATTTGCTATGGATTCTTCACTTACATTCATTTGCAGGTCGCCTACTATGGATTTTGCACCGTCAAAAGTCTTGGAAAAGACATGTGCAACATCCAGATTAAAACCTTCAAATGATTGTACAAATTTAACCCAACCGAAAAGGGTGAGTTTCATAGTCGTGAGAGAGAAGATCATGTGATCCATTCAGCTCCACCCTAACTACAGGATCCATTAGCTTTCGCACGATATACGAAAATATGAAAAATGGAGGGTTTTGCGCTCAAGCCAACCCAAAAAATATAGTATAGTTTGCATGGTCAAAGGTGACTCGAAAGCTAAGAGCTTGGGAGGATGCTACCATGAATTCCACCATAAACGTTGATTAAACACCCCGAACCAGAGGATGAAACACTCGAAAACCACCTTGCATGTTAAGCACCTAATCCTTGGTTATGATGGACCATCCAAACGATGAAATGAATGTGATCACTAATGGTTTGGAAAGAGAGGTAATGATTTCATAGCACAGTCACTAGCCAAGTAATACATTGATTAGACCTTGAAATAACAATTTCAAGCAACATTCAGATCATATGGTAATGTCATAAAACTCAGAACCAAAATCGCAAAGAGTAAAGTAATAATCAATACTTTCAAAATCGATTTACGCATAAAATAAATCAATTACGATTTGGTTTTATCCTTATGTTATAAAATTTTCACATAACCATATACTCACCAAGCTTACATGTTTTGTGATTTTAGGTGTTTCAAAGGATTGTTTGGTTTTACTAGAAGAGAAACCTTTATAGTTCATTTAATAAGTTTTTACAAGAAGATTTCAATTTCATGCTTGACAGTCATGAAATTGAAATGGGTAAACGAGTTGTTTATCAATAAAATAAAGCTCAAAGGAAAATAATAAACCAAGAAATTACTCAAAAACCATAATCAAACTCTTTGTAAGAAAAAATTAGACAGCTGATAAAAATTTCCTTTTCCATGTTTGCGTTTTCAAAGATCGATGAAGTGATATGAATATTTGGCTACCAACACAGTTTCCATTTTTGTTGATAGTTAGACAATTACATCTTGTCAGATACTTTCCTTACTGCACCTATACTGTGAAACTTTGGGATGAATTTTAAACCAAGAGGGGGTGTATGTAACATCCCTCTCTTATGCACACATGATTTGACTTATTCTTTGAAGACACTTGCATGCAAGTGATCTAGTTTTGTATATGGTTGTTTGTTTCTCTTATGGATTTAGATGATGATATTGTGGGATTATGATGATATGTTATTTGATATCTATGAATAGACAGATGTTATTGACAGGATTCTCTTGAGTTTGCAAAACACTCGATCGATTGAGGATGTCTATGGCATCAATGGACCTCCTCATACTCTGGATCGAGTCAGGGAGTGGATTGTATATGGTTTGGGTATTTATATTTATGCATGTATGACATATGATTGGGTATATTATGATGTTGTTTATGGATTGTTGACAATGTTTCATTGATGGATGTAGGCGGACGGTTGTTTTCTAATAAGACTCACATAAGGAGTAAGGGGGGAATGCACAAGAACCAGATATTGAGTGAGAGGTGTGGTAGAAACCCTTCCATAACATACTGACACTCTCGTCGTGGATCAAATTGTAGGTTAATGATTACCTAGTTCGAGAGATCCATGATGTCATGAGGGTAGACTGAGATAGTTTCTCACAAAGATTCTAAGGGGCGTGCAATGAGGAAGGTTCTTTATTCCTTAGAGGCCCTTAGTCTCTCACAAGGTTGCCTGATGGTGTATTGACTCCAAGGGCTGGAAAACTACCAAAATAAGTCAAAGGAGAGTGGCACCCTTGGAGCACGTAGTGTGTCTTGAAGGGCACGTCGCATAAATATAACTTGAATAAAGGCGAGTGGCACCCTTGGAGTACGGAGTGCATCTTGAAGGGATTGTTGTGATTTTTAATAAAGGTGAGTCAATGAACCTAGGTTCCTAGAAAACAATAATTTGTTTTGTCTATTGTCGGACTTAAAAATAATTAATAAATGGGTAATTTTATTAATTATAAAACCCCCTTAAAAAAAAATTCTAAGCCTAGTTTAATTTTTTTTAAGCCTAAGTCTAAATTGGGTAACAACACTAAACTAATTAATAAATTAAAAA
>SNQJ01S0077526.1:0-16059 GCA_010110895.2 Picea sitchensis | reverse complement strand
CTAAAGATTTAATTATCGATTATGTGCAGGAAATGCTAAATTGAAACTAAGACAAGAAATGAAATAAATGTAAAAAGCAATGTGGAAGCATAGAAAGGAATCTAGTCTAGCCTAACTAAAGAACTTTCCTAAATAAGACACAACTAAGTTTTAGAAAGGCGTGAGTCATTAAAAAAGAAATAGAGGGAATAAAGGGATAACTAGGAGTAATTTTGTAACACCCTGTTTCCCCCAGTTTGTAAAAATAATTGGACTAGCCAAGAACTGTGGCAAACTTAGAAATGAGAATATGTGATGTGAATGGACCTTGTGGAAAAGGTCGATGAATGTGAATACTATTATGAATTTATATTGCAGGATTGCTGAGAGGGGATATGCTGAAAAAAAAAGACCATGATGGCTAGAGAAAGGCGGTGGAAGGCACCTGGAAAGGTGGCGTTAACTTCCACCGAAAATCAATACCGTATTTCGACTTCACTGGCCCAGAGAACCATGAGCAGCTCGTTGTCCCATATTAAATTCCTCACATTTAATATCCCACCGGCTGGTAGGTAAATGGATCCTCAAGAATTAATGAGGGATGGGGGAAAGGAACCGCCCATCCGTAGGAGTTGTAGACCTGACCAGTGCACGGAAAATCATGCCACACGCAACCTCGCAAGAGGATAAGGCATGGGGGAGAAGTGATTGGGGGGGTAGATGCGAGGGGAGAAAGACAACTGTGGTGATATGCAGAGTGAGTGATAGCAGAGAGGAAGGAGAGTAACCTTCGCTCCTGGTCACTGGCAAATAGAGACGCAGTCTCACAACATCGTGGTCTCAGCTCGAGGGTGGCTAGTGGTAAATCCGCTTGGAGTCGCTGAGCCTACGGTTGGGTGGAAATGAGCGCCCCTCTCAACAGTTGCATAACCCCTGGTGTTACTTTCTGATAAGTTTTTTTCCTTTGGCATCTTGAAATATATGTATTCTGACATTTATGATCATAAGCTCTGAAATTGTGAATGCTTTCATTATAAGAATGTTTGTATGGTGTCTTGATCAGTACTGGTAGTTGTATGATTATATGGAAAGACTACGTATGGCTTATGTTCTCATAAATCATTATTTATGTGCATACTGATCTAATTCAGACTTCATGTCTGGTTCTTGGGAGAGCAATACCCTTATCTGCCTCAGATAGTACCCTGGGTAAACCTCCCTATAAAGATACCCTTCTCGAAAAGCCAATCAAGAACCTGAAAATGGACGTGAAGGCGCAAGGCCTTAAGAAATCCTCGATAAGTATCGAATCGATGGACGAGATCCCATCAGGAGATCGGTGGTCACTCATGACCGTCAGATTGAAAGAAGAAACTGGAGTGTTAAGCGCCTTAACCGTGAATAGGTGTTGATCGACGGACGAGATCCCGTCGGGAAATCTGTGGTCACCCATGATCGTTAGATTGGTAGGATAAAGTAGGGGGTTAAATTCCTTACCACTTTGTCTTTCTGTGTCTTCGTGGGTAGTGAAGAGGTTGGGATCGTAGATCTCCAAGGTCCATGAGAACATCTGGACTGTTGATTTTTCCAAGCCCAGGAAGTCGTGGGAGAATGCACAAGTTAGGAACCTATCTGAGCCGTCAGATCTCGGTTGGAAAACCCGACAGTCGTTGGATCTGTCAGGAGATACTCGAGGGTTAAACCCCCAGTGAATAGGGGCGAAAGCCCCAAAATAGATCTAGACCGTCCGATTTAAGGAGGCCATGTGTCGTGAGATTTCCCATTTCGGGAAATCGGGAATTGCAAACTCGGGAGTCCTGGTGACGAGAGATCAAGACTTTCCATGGTGGAAACCCCAAGACAGATCTGGACCATTTGATTTAAGGAGGCTATGTGTCGAGAGATTAACCACATCGGGAAACCGGGGATCAAGAATTCAGGAGTCCCGTGGTCAAGAGTTTGGAATCTCGTAATGATAAGTCCCGATGAACGGATGAGATTCTTTCGGAGGATCTCACGGCCTATAATGACCATCAGATGTGAGGAAGAGATGTCAACTTTAAGCTGGGGCATGAATGCACCTTAGGTTAAGTGGCTAGCAGATCTGGACGACCAGAGTCCACTTGCCTAGATATACGGTTGAGGCTTCATTCCAGAGCCCCCTTGCTCTTATGCCTTTAGAGGTGAAGGGGGGGTCCAAAATCAAATGCATAACTCTTGAACGATTAGGATTTATTCGCCTCGATCAACGGTGCTCAAGCAAATTCCAGNCCACTCAACCACATGACAGGGCCCATTCCTATTGGCCATTCGCTAACCCTGTTGGGATTCGTCCCTATTGGCCAGTCGCTAGCCCTGTCGGGGTTCAGCGGTTACAGAGCCGAACGATTCGACATTTTTGTAGCATCGAGTCACGAATTAGTGAGAGATACCATGGTTATTTGACCTCTGATCACGACCCATTATCACATGGGAGTAGATAGAGAAAGAGATAGCTTACGCTAGGCCTCCGTAGATATTTCGGGGGCTCTGATTCTGCAGAAAGAAACAAAAAATTTGATTATGGTAGTGGGTGCGTTACAAATTGGTATTAGAGCATGGTTACAACACTTGGCCTGCTTGGGCTCATGAACAAAGCCACATAGAAGCTCTGTTTGGAACACTCCAAAAAGGAGTAACCGTCTATCTTTGAAAACGAGAATCCGACTATGTATGCATGTGAAAGAGTTATGAATTTATGCGTAGGTTATAAAAAAAATGTATATAATTCTTGACTAACAACCATCGTTTCTCTTTTCTGCCAAGCAGACGATCAACTACAGGAATTTACAGACGCAGAGAATGGTGACTCACTAAGAGATGGGAGAAGGCTCCCACAATAGAGACGAAGAGTCTGACAAAAGAAGAGCAATAGGGACCCCTCCAAATCTAGCTGAGACTGTGAGGAGTCTCATGGTTGAATTGCAAAGCTGCAAGGTTGACAATAAAAGGATGATGAAAGAACAAGAAAAGCAAACTGAAATTAATGCAGTTTTACTGCAAAGCTTATCCGACCTACAATGACAAATGTAGCATGAACCCGAGATGCAGAAACATGGTCATATCAGTGGCCATACTGAGAGGAGCACCTCAAGGAAGGTCCACCCCAGAGGTAAGGGACCAGTGCCAGACGATTCCTCTGAGAAGGAAGCTGGCGATTCAGAAGGCTCTTCCAATAGCAGGACCAGTTCCTATTCTTGAAGAAAACAGAAGAAGCAAAAGACTTCCAAGGGTCATAAATTTGAGGAATTCAGAAAGGCCAAACCTCCCTCCTTTGATGGTGAGATAAAGAAGGGAGAGGAAGAAGAGGCCTGGCTACTTGGACTGAAGAAATATTTCAGAGTCCATGATTTTTTAGAGAATTTGAAGGCCCAAGTGGCCACTTTCAATCTGAATGGAAAATCTTCCCTCTGCTGGGAAGATTTTAAGAATGTGAAAGGGGTCCGCGAAGAGGACCTATCCTAGAAAAAGTTTGAGAAATACTTCTGAAAGAAGTATTTGTCAGAAAAATATTTCGACGAGAAGACTAAAGAGTTTTATGAACTCAAACTAGGGAATCTCACTATAGAAGAATATATCAACAGATTCCTCGACTTGTTGAGGTATGTCCCTTACATAAAAGCAGAAAAGGAAAAGGTGCAATGCTTCATCAGCAGGCTACCCAAGGACTACCGAAATAGAATTGAGTTTGATGAGCCAAAGGCCTTAGAAGACATTATTCGAAAGGCAACATATTGTCAGGAACAATATGGATGTCGAGCAGAGCCTCGTGAAGACTGGAAACAGAAGGGTGGTTCGATATTTCAAAAAAAGGGGATCAAATCCTCAGGACTTAAGAACTACAAGAAGAACCACAAAATGAACTTCCCAGCCTGGAGTGTACTCCAACAGAAATTTCCCTCATCAAGCAGAAATAAAACTTCTGGACCTATACCAATGAAGGTGGATAACATGAAGAGAGAACCTCTGAAATGTTGGGGTTGCGAAGAAGAACATCTCTTGAGAGACTGTCCACACTGACAACAAAAGAGTCAAAAATTTTATAACATTCAGGAAGCTACCTCAGTCAATGATGTGGCATGGAGTGTGCCGCAGATTTATGCAGCCTTGGATAATAACCAAGCTGACCACCAAGATTCAGTGGTGGAAATAGAAGATATGATTTTCAACCATCTGGTGTCTGTTTTGATTGACCTTGGTTCAAATTTGAGTTATATAGCCCCTAAAGCTGTTGATAAGTGTAAACTACAGCCTCACAAGAACACCAAGCCATGGTTAGTACAGTTAGCTACTGACACTAAAAGAAGAGTAGCAGAGGCCATACCAGCCTACCAATTGATGTTGGGTGAATTCCCCACCCAAGAAACCCTTAACATATTACCCCTGGGATCATATGATCTATTGATTGGTATGGACTGGCTAGCCACCCATAAAGCTAGACTAGAGTGTTACCATAAAACCTTAGAATGTGTGAGAAAAGAAGGAAAAAGGATAACCCTTCAAGGGATCCAAGAACCTGTCTCGGTGAGAAAAATATCGGCCCTGCAAATGAGAAAGTATTGCCGAAAGGGATGTCCCCTATATGAAATATAGGTGTTGGAAACCATAGAAGATGACAAACCCATCCTTGAAGACCATCCTACCCTGAGAGAATATAGAGATGTGTTTCTAGAAGAGGTACCGGGTCTACCTCTGAGAAGGGATATTGACTTCTCGATAGAGCTTGCACCAGGAGTGGTGCCGGTGTCTAAGACACCCTACCGGATGAGCACACCTGAGTTAGTTGAACTCAAATTGCAATTGAAAGAAATGATGGATAAGGGTTATATTTGACCCAGCGTATCCCCATGGGGAGCACCAGTCCTATTTGTGAGAAAAAAGGATGGCACCCTTAGACTGTGTATAGATTATAGACAACTCAATAAAGTAACCATAAAGAACAAGTACCCCTTGCCCAAGATCAATGATCTATTCGATCAGTTTGGAGGTGTGTTTATTTTCTCAAAGATTGACTTGAGGTCAGGATACCATCAAGTTCGAATCAAGGGTGAAGACATCCATAAAACCACTTTTTGGACACGGTATGGTCACTATGAGTTTGTGGTAGTGCCATTTGGGTTAACCAATGCCCATGCCACTTTCATATGCTTAATGAACAATGTACTCAGTAAATTTTTAGATAAATTTGTACTAGTTTTTATTGATGACATATTAATCTACTCTAAGAATAGAGAAGAGCATGAATAACATCTTAGACTTGTGCTGCAAGTGCTAAGAGAGCATCAACTCTATGCTAAATTCAGCTAATGTGACTTCTTCCAGAAGCAAATACATTACTTGGGACATGTTCTTTCCAAGGAAGGGGTAGCAGTAGATCCTGACAAGATCAGGTCTATCATGGAATGGCCTTCCCTGAAGGATGTTTCAGACATCAGATCCTTTATGGGATTAGCAGGATACTATAGGAGATTTATAAAAGGATTCTCCAAGATTGGTTTTCCAATCACTACCCTCCAAAAGAAGGGGACAAAATTCCTGTGGACACAGAAATGTCAAGAAAGATTTCAAACCCTGAAACATCTACTAACCCATGCACCCGTGTTGAAAATCGCTGACCCAGAAGCTGACTTCCTTGTGTGCACAGATGTATGTAAGTAAGGGCTCGGAGGAGTCCTTATGCAGAAAGGAAGTGTGATCTACTATGAATCCCAAAAATTGAACGAACATGAAGTCAACTATGTGATTCATGATCTAGAACTGTCTGCCATAGTGCATGCCTTGAAAATGTGGAGGCATTACCTCTTGGGAAGAAAAATTGTACTTATGACAGATCACTGTGGATTGCGATATTTTTTTTACCAATCAAAGCTCAATGCCAGACAAGCTAAATGGATGGCCCTCTTTAGCGAATTTGATTTTGAAATCAAACACATTAAAGGGAAAGAAAATAGGGTGGTCGATGCCCTTAGCAGAAGCATGAAAACAATTCACCTGGCAACGGTGAGTACCTGTGAGACAGATGTCAAGAATAGAGTCAGAAATGCACAAGAGACAGATCCCTTCGTTCAGACCGTGACCCTATACCTACAGCAAAACCCCGCTGGAGTAAAATATGAAGGCTACCAGATGACCGAAGGATGTCTACTCGCTTACAGAGATAGACTATACATTCCAAATTGTGATGACTTGAAGAGATTCATTATGGATGAACTACATAAAAAACCATATATTGGTCACCCAGGATACCAGAAAATTATCACTGCCATCCGGAAACAATTTTATTGGCCTAGATTGAAGAAAGACATAGACGAATATTTGGCCCAATGCATAGAGTGCCAATAGGTTAAAGTAGAACATTGACACCCAACATGACTATTGCAACCTTTACCCATCCCATAATGGAAATGGGAAACCATCTCCATGGATTTTATCTCTGGATTGCCAACTTCAACCAAACAGAAGGATTCCATTATGGTAGTGGTGGATAAACTGAGCAAGTCTTCTCATTTCATCCCCGTCAAATCAACCTGCAAGGTGATAGATATCGCTCAGGTATTCATGAAAGAGGTATTCAAACTGCACGGTATGTTGAAAGAGATAGTGTCTGACAGAGACACAAACTTTACTTCCAATTTTTGGAAATCACTGATGGCTGGTTTAGAGACCAAATTGTTGTTTAGCACCGCCTATCACCCTCAAACAGACAAACAGACAAAAAGAGTGAATCAAATATTAGAGGATATGTTAAGGATGCATGTAATGCATCAACCCAAGAAATGGGAAAACTACCTGCCATTGGTAGAATTTGCCTACAACAACGACTACCAAGCATCTTTAAAGATGAGTCCCTTCGAGGTCCTCTATGGTAGGCCGTGTAATACTATGGTAAGCTGGAGTAATCCTGTAAATAGGATTTCTTTTGAACCCAACATGTTGAAAGAAATGGAACAGCAAGTGACTCAGATAAAACAAAATCTGAATATCGCTCAGAACCGACAAAAAAGTTATGCTGATCAAAAGAGAACTCCAAGAGAGTTCAAAACGGGAGATCATGTATATCTAAGAGTTAGGCCCACGAAGAGTTCCATAAAAATGGGAGCTTGTGTCAAGTTGGCACCTCAGTATTGTGGACCCTTTGAGGTTCTAGATAGAGTGGGACATGTAGCCTATCAGTTAGCACTTCCTCCCACAGTAAAAGAACATAAAGTTTTTCATGTTTCATTATTGAAGAAATGCGTACATGATGCTAATCATATTATTGACTGGTCTGTGATCCAGGTCGAACCGGAGGGAGAATTTCTACCAGAACCCCAATGCATATTGGACAGAAAGGAAACCCTGCTCTGGAACCAAACCATTGCATAGGTCAAGGTGCAGTGGAGACATTTTGGCCCAGATGAGGCTACATGGGAAATGGAGGATGCCATGAGACAGACATATCCGATTTTGTTTACTTCTGTACATGCAATTCATGTTAATAAATAAGAACATCGAGAACAATGTTCATTTAAGGGGGAGGGAATTGTAACACCCTGTTTCCCCTAGTTTGTAAAAATAACTGGACTGGCCAAGAACTGTGGCAAACTCAGAAATGAGAATGTGTGATGTGAATGGACCTTATGGAAAAGGTCGATGAATGTGAATACTATTATGAATTTATATTGTAGGATTGCTGAGAGGGGATATGCTGAAAAAAAGAGACCACGATGGCTGGAGAAAGGCGGTGGAGGGCACCTGGAAAGGTGGCGTTAACTTCCATTGAAAATCAATACCGTATTTGGACTTCACTGGCCCAGAGAACC
Organism: Picea sitchensis; assembly: GCA_010110895.2. Classification (NCBI taxonomy): domain Eukaryota; kingdom Viridiplantae; phylum Streptophyta; class Pinopsida; order Pinales; family Pinaceae; genus Picea; species Picea sitchensis. The sequence continues at coordinate 8,239 of SNQJ01S0077526.1, read as the reverse complement.
AAGAGCGGCTCGCTGGCCCGTATTAAATGCCTCACATTTAATATCCCACCGGCTAGTAGGTAAATGGCTCCTCAGGAATTAATGAGGGATGGGGGAAAGGAACAGCCCATCCGTAGGAGTTGTAGACCTGAATAGTGCACGGAAAATCATGCCACACACAAACTCACAAGAGGATAAGGTGTGGGGGAGAAGTGATTGGTGGGGCAGACGTGAGGGGAGAAAGAGAACTTTGGTGATATGCAAAGTGAGTGATAGCAGAGAAGAAGGAGAGTAACCTTCGCTCCTGGTCACTGGCAAACAGAGACACAGTCTCACAGTATTGTGGTCTCAGCTCGGGGGTGACTAGTGGTAAATCCGCTAAGAGTCTCTGAGCCTATGGTTGCGTGGAAACGAGCACCCCTCTCAGCAGTTGCATAACCCCTGGTGTTACTTTCTGGCATCTTGAAATATATGTATTCTGACATTTATGATCATAAGTTGTGAAATTGTGAATGATTTCATTATAAGAATGTATGTATGGTGTCTTGATTAGTACTGGTAGTTGTATGCTTATATGGAAAGACTACGTATGACTTATGTTCTCATAAATCGTTATTTATGTGCGTACTAATCTAATTCAGACTTCACGTCTGGTTCTCAAGAGAGTGATACCCTTATCTGCCTCAGATAGTACCCTGGGTAAACCTCCCCATAGAGATACCCTTCTTGAAAAGCCCATCAAGAACCTGGAAAAAGTACGTGAACGTGCAAGGCCTTAAGAAATCCATGATAAGTATCGAATCGACGGATGAGATCCCATCGGGATATCGGTGGTCACTCACGACCATCAGATCAGAAGAAGAAACTGGAGTGTTAAGTGCCTTAACCCTGAATAGGTGTTGATCGATGGATGAGATCCTGTCGGGAAATCTGTGGTCACCCATGACCATTAGATTGGTAGGAGAAATTAGGGGGTTAAATGCCTTACCACTTTGTCTTTCTGTGTCTTTGTGGGTAGCGAAGAGATCGGGATCGTACATCCCCAAGGTCCATGAGAACATCTGGACCGTTGATTTTTCCATGTCCAGGAAGTCGTGGGAGAATGCACAAGTTAGGAACCTATCTGAGCCGTCAGATCTCGGCTGGAAAAATTGACAGCTATTGGATCTGTCAGGAGATACCCGAGGGTTAAACTCCCAGTGAATAGGGGTGAAAGCCCCAAAACAGATCTGGACCGTCCGATTTAAGGAGGCCACGTGTCGTGAGATTTCTCATTTCGAGAAATCGAGAATCGCGAACTCAGGAGTCCTGGTGATGAGAGATCGGGACTTTCCATGATGGAAACCCTGAGACAGATCTGGACCGTCTGATTTAAGGAGGCTACGTGTCGAGAGATTAACCACATCGGGAAATCGGGGATCAAGAATTCGGGAGTCCCGTGGTCGAGAGTTCGAACTCTCATGATGATAAGTCCCGATGAACGGACGAGATTCGTTTAGAGGATCTCAGGGTCTATAACAACCGCCAGATGTCAGGAAGAGATGTCGACTTTAAGCTGGGGCACGAATGTGCCTTAGGGTAAGTGGCGAGAAAATCTGGACGGCCAGAGTCCACCTGCCCAGATCTACAGCTGAGGCTTCATTCTGGAGCTCCCTTGTTGTTCTGCCTTTAGCGGTGAGGGGGGGGTCCGGAATCGAACGCGCAACTCTTGAACGGTCAAGATTTATTCGCCTTGATCAACGGTGCTCAGGAGAATTCTGGACCCCCCTTGCCATTCTGCCTTTAATGGGGGGGAGGGATCCAGAATGGTGTGGCGTGTGAAGTGGGACCCATCTCTTGTCACGTCGCCCACCGTGTCATGCTTCCCTCTTGCCACCTATAGTCCACTCAACTGCGTGACAGGGCCCGTTCCTATTGGCCATTCGCCAACCCTATTGGGATTTGTCCCTATTGGCCAGTCGCTAGCCCTATGGGGTTCGACGGTTGCAGAGCCTAAGGATTCGACATTTCTGTAGCGCCGAGTCACGAATTACTGAGAGGTGCCATGGTTATTTGACCTGTGATCATGATCCACGATCACATGGGAGTACACAAAGAAAGAGCTAGCTTATGCTAGGCCTCCGTAGATATTTCAGGGGCTCTGATTCTGCAGAAAGCAACGAAAAAATTGATTATGGTAGTGGGTGTGTTACAAATTTTAGGAGCACTTTTAGGATGGGTGAGGGAATTTGATATTTAATTAAATTAAATAAGTAAATTTATTGGTGCAGCTAAGGGAATGAGTGACAAATGTAGGGGGGACTAATTCCTAATTAATTTTTAATAAAACAAATTAAACATGCAATTGGAAAGTGGTCACTAAGAAAAAATCTATAAAATTAATGGCTGAGAAGAGGAATGGTATGAGTAAAGTTATGCTTCCATAATTTCTGTGATTGGTTTTTCTTGTGAGAGTTGGGATACCCAACTCGAAAAAGTGAGTGGTAGCTCGACCTTGTGAGGTGAACTAAGAACTAAAGCTTTCTGGTTGTGTTCGTGCATGGCCCATTTGCAACTCGGGGGGATAAGGGGGAAGAAGAGTACCCCTAGCATTGGTTGGGAGGTATCGGTGAAGTCTGAACGATTAGCGAGTAGACAAAAAAAGATGCACCACTTCCTGAAGATCAACTTTGACTCGCCTCCTTTGGTTATGGTATTTTATTTAAATAAAAGTATAATTGCATTGTGTTTTTAAATGGTAATGAGATTTTGTTATATGAGTCCAGTTTTCTTATTAGCCATTGATGTAATAAAACCCTTTTACCTGATTATATTCTCCCGGGGCTTGAATGGCAATGCCCTAAATATTTTCTTATCTCTTTGGGTTATTAATATTTGTATCTATTACTTTCTGGATTATAGCGTTTAGGGCTTCATGTTAGCTCGTTTTTAACGTTTGCTCATTTATTTGTCATTTTACTTCTTTATGAGTATTTCTATTTGTTGACCATTCATTTATGGGTCAGTACCCATTTCCCCTGTTCCGGGGTGAGGTTTTAGAACTTCTTATTTTCTTATTTATTGAGTACAAAATCTGCAGGTCGTTAATTGGTTGAATAAGTTTATATGCTCTAATCCAAACATAAAAGGTTTTTATTTTGTTTATTTCTATGGAATTTCATGCTCCTCCATGAAAACATTCAAACAAACCCTTTTTATTAATACTATATCTCAAAACAACTTGGTATATACATTTCGGCTGTAAACCAAATTACATAACAGAGCTTTTGTTTTACACCACACCCTTTATTCTGGTTAAGGATCGGATCAACAGTCCTTAAAGGTAGTTCCGGATTACCAAAAAAAAACTAGCGTAAGATTAACCTATCCGAGGGTGAAATTAGAGCCTTCAAGAACTAGTTCTCAGCCCTCGTCCCTCGTGGGCTCCTCCCATGGTGGCTTGGCGCTTGGATTGCAACTGGCGATGTGATTTTGTGCTCCTTTCCAGGTAGCCACTAACCATCGCAGTGTATTCCATTAAATGGGACGCGTGGAGCTTCTCTTGGGCATTTAGTGGAATGTGGAAACTGGTGTACGAGAATTTTCTGGCGTTGGGATTTAACCTCCACCTAGGTCCCGTAAATCTTCCTTTTGATGCTTTTCCTCCATCCAAAGGGGCGCAAAGACCGATAGAGATATTGACGTCGCACTGAATTGGTCGAGGGAGGATTTTGTTGAGCTTCGCATGCCAGAAAATCTGTATTCGGTGGGGATAGTTCCCACATAGATGACGAGATCTAGTTGACATTGTGTGCGTCCATCCTCAGTGGGTATATTACCTCTCTTCTGCGTATGGGATGGCAGCTCGGGTGCAGGTCGATAGTGATGAGGGCGTTGATGCAACCATAGAGATAGTTTCAGGTGCCCTTAAGTAATCTCTATTTTTCCCCAGTGGAAAGGTTATACCAGAGTTTAGATATCGCCCCATGCCTTATGGCATGATTTTATTTTGGCTTAAACGACCAGTTTTAATCCTTCCAGTGTCTTCACCCTTCACAAACGACAAGTAGATGAAGTCATTCAACGATATCTCGATATTACTCCATGTATCCGTGATTAATTTTATTCCTTTTATTATGTTGAACCGTACTCCTATTTTATCAAATATATTTTGGTTTCCCCTTTTTTTACTAGAAAAAAACATTACTTATCTTGGAAAATTAAAGTCCCTTTCCATATCTTTTTCCGGGAAATTCTCTTAATTACTTCTTCATTTACCTAAATTTTCGGACTCCCTTTTCTTACCTTAGATAAAGGTTCTTAAGGTATCCCCCAAGGAACATTTATCTTCCCTATGTTGTCTTATGAATTGAGAGAAGTGTTATTTACAAAGGAACCCTTCCTTATTGTAGTAATTAGGTTTTCTTCTAATAATTCAAAATAAGTACTATCCCTTTTAAATGACTTGTAAAAGACCTAATATTGTGTTAAATTCTTGCTGTACCCTTAAGTTAAGATGAGACATTCTAGTGGTATGTATGTAATTGCACTCTTGATTCTCTTATCCTTATGAAACATCCTTTCGCTACTTTACCCACCTTGTTGTTTTCAAAATGATAAGGTTTAGTAGATTACCTTGTTGCTCTGTTTCTTGAGGTGGTGTTTTGATTGAGTACTTAGATTTTCTTTGCGCTATGAAAATAAAACCCATGATCACATTTTCACCATGGGGTATGTTGATGATTAGTAATTTAGATTGATCGTGCACCATGAATATTTAAGGATGATAATTAATTAATATCCGTGACTGTTGCGCTTTAATTATTGACGATGCATGATTGGTTTAAAACTAGACTACTATTGCACAGGGGTTAATGATTGACTTGATTGATAAAGTGATTACCTTACCATGCGCCTTTACATACCATTGATGCATTATTGTTAGTAGTTATATTTCATTGCCTAATGGACCTTGATGAAACATAAGGGTTTACGCTTTCTAAATTATGTGTGCGCATTGTAACATCGTGATGTGTGATTTCCTAAGTGCTTATATTAATTGTGCACATAGAATGATGTTGATTATGTTAATGATTGATCGCGTGCACCGATTAATGTTACACATGGTTATATTTATAGTGCACCATGAAATCCAATGTAAAGAATGATTTTTTTAGTTATTTACTTCTTGCGCAATAAAATTTTATTGTAAGGAATGATTATTATTGATATTATACTTCTCACGCACCATGGAATAAAAGTGGAATTTGATGTTGACTACATTGTGCCTTGATTAAATGATGATTAAGATTGATTGACCTTTCATCTACGCCCTAATTTTATTAACAATTATTACTTGTGTCGTCAAATTTGTTAGTGTATGATGGATTAATAATCAATTTTCTATTGCACGATGGAATATTGATATTGCCTGATTGGATTAGAATTTGGTTACTATTGCACCTTTAATATTATTGAAGTATGATTTATTTGTTAATTGTGTTCACTTGTTCCTTGCGAAATAAAATTGATGTCTCTTGCATCTTGAATTGTTGATGTGTAAATGATGGATTAATTGAATAGAATGCTCGCGCACAGTTCAATAATGCAATGTATCACTAGTTGAGGAATTGGACTCCTTGCGCGCACTGAATTATAATGTAATGTATGGTTTTAGATATTAGTCTTCTTGCGTGAAATGAAAATTTACTATGATGGATGATTGCATATTGAGATTGGTATTTGCACCATGAATATAACTGATAAATTATTTTGTGCCTTGCATTTAATATGGTCTATGATGTGTTATGCGAATGATTTCTCGCACACCATGTTTAATTGTGGATTAGGATTGATGGATTGATGAAATTGATTATCGTTGATGTTTTTGATTTAACATAGTTAGTTTGGACTTGATTGTGTTTGTGGGATGTAGACACCTCCTTGTTCCTCATAACAATCACCAGCCCTGAGACATTAAATGGTTAAAATCAATTGGAACTTGGGCTTGAGCGTTGCTTATGTTTCATGGAGGTCCTAATCTTGCAGGGTAGGTTGGGCAAGTAGTCATTTAATATTCATTATCTGATTGAATGTTGTTGTAAATTGTTTCAAGCTTATTATGATGTGTTAATCTGCTTCATTTTTTATGTTTATGTGTTCCTATCCTTTGTTGACGTTTGAATGTGTATTTAGTGATTTCCACGATGAGTAGTTGTTACTGATTTTACTTATGATATTGTTGATTAGGCGTTGTTGTGATCATGTGATGATGTTAATTCCTTAATGAAAAAAAAAAAAAATTATCTTTTGTGCTTCGCTTTTTCTTAGGAGTAATTGTGAGGGTCGTCACACATTTCATGGCACATGTTCTATAAATTGAAGTGTTTATTTTATTTTATTTTGATGAATTATTATGGTTATGATTATGATGATGGTGATGAAAATTTACCCCTATATATCTACAAGGTGGAAACACAAAAAATATCATCTCATCTAATTAATATCTTCACATTAATCAATTGACCATTGGGTCCCCATACTTGGACACAAGACATTGGTTGATAGATGTTGAACGAATTATGTTAAAAATAATTTTGTAGCTTGATGCAATTTCCATCTTGTATTTGTAACATTGAATGTTAGCTAAGTCACCTTACAGGAGGACAAGGGACATGGAGGACATGAAAATACAAGTGTCTGATGTGAGGAAATTATATGTATATTAAAAAATTACAAATTACACACACAAAAATGAAACATAGACATAAAGATTTAAATTTTGTTAGAAACTAGAACATTTACAAGATACAAATTCAATCATACAACTACTTACTACTTACTAGTACTACATCAATGATGATCAAATGAAAAACATACAAGAAATTAGAACCATAAACTATAGTTCTCTAATTAATTCATCAAAATCTATATATATAATGAGTCACTGATACTGTAGGTGGGAATGCCAATCGAAAATACAGAATAGGGTAGAAAATAGAACCATAGATTGAAGGATCTCATAGCTTGTGAGTATTCCTCCATGGAATAATCATCAAAATAAACATCATTTTCAATTCTCTCTCCTATATCGTGCTCCTCCTACTCCTCCTCCTCTATATCAAATCCAATCTATTCATTTGTTGGTGTGGAGGATGCCCTCTCAAGAATTCCCCCCTGTCTATGCTTGACTGTTCAACTTCCTCAAGCTACAATGTTTCAAATTCCTCCAACGTTTTCATGTGTTGACATGAGCACCTTGCATGCTCAACATGCATGCTTCTCATTTTACTCTTTCTAACATTTATCATCATTCTTTGTTTTTTTATCCTCTAATTATCATACACTTTTGAACTACGTGCTCAAATTATGAGCTCACCATTTTCTTGTGCACATGCTTCTTCACGCGCACAAATGTCTATGACACATACATTCTATTGTGATTTTGTTTCCTTTATCAAATATATTTTATATTTCTTGTGTTTTTCTCTCATGTTGTATTATATTTATACTTAGTATTATATTAGACACTTGATTTATGATTATTCCTTCCACTCTTTTGAGGGATTTGATTCAATTTGTTACTTATTTAAAGTTTAAGGCTTTCAAGAAGTCCTTGGAAGGTATGTCACTTGTCTTGAACCAATGGATATAGTTTCAAATTTCAACTCCTTTTAATCCATAAGCTTCCTCAATTTTGAGAAAATGTTCATCTTGAATTGTTTGGCTTGCAATTTCTCGTTAAAGAGACTAAATTGCATCATCCTTGAAAATTTTTATGGATCCTTACTGGTAGCCTTATTCTTCCTTTTTCTAGTGGTCACTTGCTATTTACCATGGCCATGGAGTAAACAAGTGACAATCGGAATGACATCTTCCCACAATAAGATCCACTCTTTGTACCATCTCGATTGAGATAACAAATTCCAAATCCTCTTGAAATATTATATACATGATGAATGCTTCAAATAGTAGGTGTTCAAGATAAATATTGAATTTGTGTCCCATATCTTAACCTAGCATTAGGAAATGAAGAAAGCAACGTGTTTTTATTTAGACAGGGTGAGATCCCATAGGAATTTCACCAACCTTCTACCTTCATGCTAAAAAACAATAAACCATGCTTAGAAAACATAGCTATGTCTAGTACTCAATGGTCTCTTGTTACCTTTATGGAAATTAGACCAAAAGAATGATAATTTAAGAGAATCTTCATGATGAATTGTTTTTTTTCATATGGAATTCCTTTCCTTGAGGTCATTTCATGCCATATTTTATTTTA
>SNQJ01S0077525.1:45944-69135 GCA_010110895.2 Picea sitchensis | reverse complement strand
GATCAACGGCTCGATCTATCTATGATGCATTTTTGCCTTGGATTAAATCCAACGGCTCTCCATCTTTGCTTATCCTATCCTCCATTTATTTCGATCTGACGGCTGACAAAAATTCGGGTGATCGAGATCTCAAATCTCAGCCCTTGCTTAACATGTCCTTCCATTAATTCAATCTGACGGTTGTTGGTCCTCTGGATCGGTGATCCAACGACCACTGTCACTCTTCCTCCTGAGATTTTGATCTCTCCGACTTAGAAGGTTTTTTAAGTGTTCACGGGTCTCGACCTTTGCTCCTCCTGCGAGTCCATCTCTTGGACCTCGTCTGCACTTATGGACCGCTATCTCTTCTGAGATTTCTCATCTTCTGCGCTCTCGAGGTTTGGTTCGTTGTTGTTCTTGCCATCAATGACAAGCACGTGCTTCCTATAAAACACGCCAACAACATCTATTTCCAATCGAAATTTACTATGTTTGTACAGTGTTTTTCTTGAGTTTCTCATCGGTTTTGTCATCTATTATGTCAAATGGTCTTTTATATTGCTAGATGAAACTAATGTTGTTTGTATTACTCTACGTGCAACATTTTTTTCTAGAGTTTCCAAGAGATTTTAATACATCTTTTATATTTTCAAAGACACTTTGTTTCATCTTTCTATATTTTGTTGATTTTTTAATACCCATAATGATGTAGCTTCTTTTAACTTTTTTGACCTTGTCAGACCTCTCAAAAACTTGATTTTGCATTGCTACTGATTCATTTTTGAAAAAATTATAATAAATCATTTCAACACGATATTGTATAACATGGTCAAGTTTTTTGTCTCCAAATTTGTTAGTATCAACATTTTCTAACATTTCATCATCAATGTCGATATCACCTGCATGAATTTCAATATAATTTGAAAACATAAATTAAATCTATTAAATTTAAAAATGCTTGAAATTAACAACATCTCTACTTGAAAAATCAAAGATGACTAGTTTGAAATTGATTTCAAGACTAGTCACAAACCCTAAGTTCCACATGATATATCTCAGAAAGTATAATGAACTAGTATCTAAAATGTTTACCAAAATTACTTTGATATGTCCCATCAGTATCCTAAAAACATCACGGTTTGAAACTCCTCCGAAAAACGTTTTAGCAAAAATACCAAGATGACTCGCTTGAAGGAGAAAAACCCTAGGATCATATGCTCTAATACCAAATGTTACGCATCAAACGACCAAAATAGCAGAGAGAGAGAGAGACAGAAAGAGAAGTAACTCCACACCTTGATAAATATAGAAGAATGAATGTGAAACCTCTTCGAGGGAGAAACCTCCTTTTATAATAGAACAAATGTACAAGATGACTAGATTATCATAAAACAAAGTCTCCTTGGTATATATATAGGAGACCAAGGATATCATTACAATTGAAATGTCTAACCAACAATACTAATATAACAATAGAAATACAACAACTCAATATCTAGGGCTTTACATGGGGATTTATGCTTAACATGGGACTTTGTCTAGGGGTTTAAGAACATCTCTAGCCTAAAAAAATATGCTCAAAAATATGGACTCACGAAAGTGATCTAATGCCACTTGTGGTGTTCTTTATTAGTAAATCGGAAGATGCAAAGAAAAAATAATGTATTTTGCTTAGAATTATTGCATAAATAACATATTGCAACCACAATAGCCAATGAAAGAACCAAAATACCACAAAATGTTATACCTTTATTAATGAGAGCAATGTTCATTTGCATCTTCGAGTGGGAAACCTCCAATGGAGTAGAGATACGATTACTATAAACTTCCCAAGACAACTCATTACATTGTTTCTACTTCTTTATATAGTTTTATCTACCTCCTAAGCAAATTCTAGAGAATGAACTTTCTAATAGGCGAAACCTTCTAGTAAGCCTTCTTACAACTATTGCTTTCACAGTATTACATGGGCCTTGTTTACTATAGATGGCCTCCATACATAGCAACCTATATATCTACTTAGGGGGTTAGGGTAGGACCCTAACATCATAGCCTCAGGTTGAGTGTAGCCTCTGTCACAAAAAGATTAAATGTGATAGAAAGCCTAAGGCTAGCAGGAACGTCCTTCATTTGTAGCCAGTTGGAGGATTATTTTCCCAGAAATATAAGTGTTTTTCTATTGTATTATAATTATGCAAAAAAATGTGTTGTTCTTGTAGTGGGTCTATTATTTTCTATTTGTTTAGTTTTGTGTTTATAGATTTAATTTGTGTAATCATGGATGAAAGCATTGTAGGGTTGTATTCATGTGTTAAAGTGAAATTGAATGTTTAAGGCCATTGTAGTTTTACTTCTGCTATAGAATGTTACAACCAATCAATTTCCGTTCATATTTGGTATCAGAGCAAGATTTGGTGTGAATTTGGTGGTTTTGGGAGTACCTCATAGCCTCAACAGTGAACAGAAGACATTAGGTACATGACAATTTGCTATCAAAACGAGGTTACAACACTAGGTTGTATTGGGCACAAAATATGGTCATTTAGATGGAATTTCATTTTGCATAAGAAGTGTTTAACAAAATTCCCAATTCGATTATGGCATGAATTCAAATTCTTGGTATATGGTCAGAACTCAATCTAAAGGGTATAACGCTACAGATTTCATTGATTTTTTAATTGAGGTGTGTGAAGGTGGTCATTAAATTTTCTTTAGAGTCCATTTGATCTTTAGTTTGTGAATTCTAAAATATTTTTGAAGGCTATCATAATATTTTGAAGTTCAATGTTTGAAATTTCTTTGATGGCTTTCAAAGTATTTCAAAAGTTAGAAGATGGGGAGTTTTCAAAAGCTATCGGACAAATCCAAAAGATCGAAGTTAAGAAAATCTTCAATGGCCTTGAACAAGTCCAAAATATCAAAGTTAAGAACAGCGTCGATGGCCTTGGACTAGTCGAAAAGATCAAAGTAAAAAAAGCTCTAATGGCATCGGACAAGTTCAAAAGATTAAAGTTAATAAAAAATTTGATGGCCACAAATGAGTTCAAAAGATCAAAGTTTAGAAAGATTTGATGGCCTTGAATGAATTCAAAAGATCAAAGTTGATAAAATCTTCAATGGCCTCAAACAAATCCAAAAGATTAAAGTTTTTGAAAGCTCGGATGGCCTCGGACAAGTTCGAAATCATGAAGTTTGAGAAAGCCTTGATGGCTTTTGGACAAGTTTTAAAGTTCGAGGTTTAAATTAAGCCCCAATGGCCTTGAAAGGGATAAAAATATCAAGGTTTGCAAGATCCCCGATGGCCTTATATGAGTTCAAAAGATCGAATCTTAAAAATTCCCTAAAATCAAACAATGGGAGAGGTCCAAAAGTAGCTTATGAAAGGGCCACAAGATCAACACAAGTTTAAAAAAAAACAACTTTGGAGCCAATTTCATGTTTTGGCCATAATAGGAACATACAAACTGGAATATAGATGAAACTTCATAGGTGATCCCATAGTGATGAGGTCTATAAAAGTGTTAGTGAGAACCAATTGCAGATTCAACTACAAAATTTCAAAAAATGGCAATTAGCAGTTCTCAGAGAATGGGATGGTGTTTCCTAGCATTAGCTTAGTTGAGTATGAAATTTGCACATGTGGAATAGAAACAAACACAGAAAACCCATAGAGGATTTGGCTAAATTCCAAGGGGTTTAGAGTGGAGTTGAAGAAATAGGTCAAAATACACTTCCACGAGACTTTTTGGTGAAATTGAAAATTGTAAAGGGAAAGTGAGCCAAGACATCAAAAATAGAAAAAAAAATCTTAATCAACATTTGATCTTCTTAACAATATAGATAAATTTGTCTCAATAAAAATTGTATGGTTTCACATTGTTTGAAAGATGACAGTTTTCACCAAATTTTATGTTGTCTAGAAAAGGTAAAAAGGTAAAAAGTTGGCAATTCCAAATTGATGCAAAAAAGTATTGGAACATATCACATTCAAAAATTTTACATGTTCCCAATATAAATGTTTTTCTAGTTCTCGCTAGACTTTCTTCCACAAGCCTAGATGAAGTAGGTCTCCAATCTTGATTTCACCGGTGGAAAAAATGCATAAATTGGGCAGAAAAGGAAACTTTTGGACATTGTAAATTTCTTCTCTTAACTCTGAATGGAGTATGAGTACAACCATTGGAAACAACTTTTGGAGGAAAATGTACTAGAAGGTTCGAGTTTTCAAAATGTGTTTCCATTTACTCTGAAATACAAGCAAAACAGAGCCTCTATGCTTGATTAGGCAATGTAATTGTCAATATGGAAGACCCCCCACAAATTATTTTCAATTTGCGGAAAAAGAAGTTCAAATGGATATAAGAACATACCAAATGTGAAATTGAGTAAGGATTACTACAAGGACTCCGTAATGATGTTTGTACAAGGGTGTGGAGGCACAATTGGATGGTCAAAAGCATGGTTGTGTAAAGTGTTTGTTAAACTAGCAAGTTGAATGATTGGATCAGGGATTATTAAATGCCTTGAATGAAGATCATTATTTGATGTTCTAAAGATTTGATTTTAGGACCAATCATGAAGAGAGAGGGAACAAGAGAGGTTGATGGTGCCTTCACCAAAATGCATGCAATGCATTAACTAAGGTCAGCATATGGAGGTTGGATTGCAAAGAATGTGTAATCCATGATCATTGCAGTTGGTTATTGTATATAAAGAAACATTCATAGGTATATGGGACACGAAATATACCAACATGTACATATGAACTCTTATGCATACAAGAGGATGACGGTTCCATAACCCCCTAGAGATAGAGAAAGGCAACTAAGTAATACAGGTTATAGAGCATGATTACAAAAAAAGAAATTATGGAAGTTTAATGAGGAAAACTGCCAAGAAAAAAGAGAACAGGGACTTCATGAAATGATGGTTCACTTGGAAAGCAGCTCATGGGAAAACAAAGCACTTCATTGTACGGATTGGTCTTGGTGGATAGAGTTGAACTTCATAAAAAAAAATTGAAATAAAGAAATACTAGAATTTGATAAATATTAAAGACAGTTAGAGATGAGAGTATGAGACACCATATGATGGAGGTTCAATTGTTGGATGATATTGCAAAAGTATAAGAAAGCATATGAACTAAAAAGAGTATATATTCTTGGTATTAGTTGCAAGGCATAATGGACCTTGTAATGAGTCCATATGAGCTTGGAAAGATATATAATGCAACGTAATAGTGTGCTAGAAAGGATGGAAAATAAACTTAAAATTGGGGCCATATTGGAAGAAGAAACTATTGAAATTATAATATCAATAAGGGATGAAAATCAGGAATGGCCAAGTTGGATTTGGATGAAGGTGATCAAGCAAATGGAATAGCAATTCCTAGAAACAAATAGAAGGCAGAAACAATTGAAATAAGAGCATAGATTGTTGCCATAGTCAAATGCGACTTGAGGGCAGTGCATGACAACAAAGCACACTACATTATGCTAAGAAGATTGTTGTAGTAGCAATTGGCGAACAAGGCTAGCAAGGCAGAATTGATAGAGGGGGATTTATCGCCTTAACCTTATTTGTTTATAGAATAGAACTATAGGTTTTAAAAAGAAGCAAGTATAACATATCAGGTTGGAATGATATATAATGCAACATAATAGTATGTGAGAAAGGATGGAAAATAAAGTTAAAATTGGGGCCATATTGGAAGAAGCAACTAATGAAATTATAATATCAATAAGGGTTGAAAATCAGGAATGGCCAAGTTGGATTTCGCTGAAGGTGATCAAGCAAATGGAACAACAATTCCTAGAGATAATATAAGGCAAAGATAATTGAAATAAGAGCATAGATTGTTGTAATAGTCAAATGCAACTTGAGGGAAGCGCATGACAACAAACAACGCTACATGGTGCTAAGAAGATTGAAGAAGATTGTTGTAGTAGCAATTGGAGAACGAGGCTAGCAAGGCAGAATCGATAAAGAGGGGGATTTTTTACCTTAACCTTATTTGTTTTTTCTTTTTAAGTAAGTATTTATATATTACCTTTCATGGAGCAAAATTACAATATCGATTGTGATATCGAGGTTTGAATGCGTTGAGTTGCCCCGAAGGGAAACCAACTCAACCAGACTCTTGACTGTATGATTCACTAAAATTTAAACATACTTGTCTAAATCGCCCCGTGCGGAAACCGATTTGATCGAACCATTCATGCATACTGTAAACCAAAAAAATACTATCCTCTGACAGACTCGAAGGATTGACAGTGCTAGACTCCAACCGCCTATGAAGAATCTCCCAAAACCAACTAACATTTGTCAAAATAAAACAAGCAATCTAACACATATGCGCCTACCCACTGTCATGGTATCTGGCGCTCTCGCTTGTCCTCGTCTTCCCCTGCACGCTAGTCCACATCTCGGTCATCAGCCCCCTAGAGGTCTGGAGCAAGAAACACCCCTAGAGACGCTGGGCATTGGTGCCCAATTCTAGTGAGTGTAGAGAGTGGAGCAGGGTCGCAAGCAGAGATTCAATTTGCACTATGCACTGGTCAAAACTAGGTTTATGACATTATTATATCAACACTACAATAACAAAAATTTATATCAACGTGGAGCACTCTGACCTTGGTGAATAATTTAACCCCAAGTTCCTAAAACCTTGATTAATTAACCTTTGCTTTAATCATCATAAGCTTGGGATTAGAGGTGAAACATGGACTTCTCATGAAGACAAATGATGAGAGATTGGAATGCAGATATATTCTTGTAAATTCAAGCATGCAAGCATTATTACTGGTTGTTGTATGATGGAAGTATGGTCATTGTCTGATGGTGATACAAAGGTTAGAGAGCTAGTTATTGTTTGAGGATTATGCCACTAATTTTCTGTGATTATGGGAATGGCCAGTGTTATTTTAAGGAATTTATGAGGAAATTACAGCGATAGAGTTCCTATCACCCTGTATGTGATTGGATTGATTGTTGAGGCGGAGGTATTCTATCCTACAACTACAAATCCCTGGAGTCTTAGCAGAGTGAATCTCTGACCAACATGTATTGGAGCATTGGAAGAGAATTGGTATGGGGACTATTTTGCAAAGATGGGGATCTCATTCCTAATGTTGTGTAGGCTGAGGGGGAAGTGTTAGTTGATTGGGATAGAGTTTTCTAGGTTATGGGTTGAGTAAGAGGACTTGGAGCCAAGCCTTAGGACTTCACCCAAGGGGCAGCCTGTCATAGATAGAATAATATGACAAAAAGCCTAACACTGAGAGAAATGTCCTTCATTTACATCCAGTTGGAGGATATTTATATAGAAAAAAGTATTCTTCTTGTGTTATGATTATGCAAAAAATGTTGTTCCTGTTATAGGTTTATTATTTTCTAGTTTTCCAGTGGTGTTTAATGACTTAATTTGCATAATTCTGGATGAAGTGTTGTAGCGCTACATTCATGTGTTTAAAGTAAAATTGAGTGTTTAAGACTGCTATAGTTTTGTTTCTATTGTTGAATGCTAAATCCAATCAAATTTCAATTCAAATTTGGTATTAGAGCAAGACTTGGTGTGGATTTGGTAGTTTTTGGAATACTCTATAGCCTCAACAGTAAACAGAGATCATTGGGTATAGACAAAAATTCAGTGCACCAAACCTGGGCTCTCATTATATCTTTTGGATAGAAAACTGAACAAAGAAAGAGGGAGCAACAAATACCACAACAACAACAAACTAAACCCAACCAACGAATACCATAATAGCAAACAAAGCCAAGTGCTAACCAAGAGATATGGCTTCAAATTTGAAATAAGATCTCACCCCAAATAACCCACTTCCAAAACCCTCGTCCATGGGTGCTAATAAAACCCATCCCATTCAAAGAAATAAGATCTCACCCCAAATAACTCTCATCCATGGTGCTAATAAAACCCATCCATTCTTTGATTAGCTGTGCTCAAGGTGAAGCCCTCCATCACGAACTTCATATCCCAACCTTTTTCAAGCATAGTGGCACTACTTAATGCTTATCCTTTGACGGGATGGCCAACTTCAACACTAGAATATGGAGGTTGAACCATAATGGCTCAAGGCCCCCTTCCCCTCCTCGCAAATCACCTCCACATGCATGCCTTGGAGTGATGGAGATACCACTTGTTTAACCAACTACCATGCCAACATTACAATGCCTTGTGCCTCCTTGACAGTGGACACCCAATTCAAAGGCACTAGTTTCTTATGTTTATTTGAGATTTCTTCTCTTCTATCACATGAATTTGTAAGTTCAATTTAACCTAGTGTGATTACCCCTGCCCTAATTCGATAACAGGAGAGGTGCTAATAAACCCATCCCAATCTTTGATTACCACTGCCCTAGGTGAAACCCTCCAATCCTGCATAACTCTCAAAATTTCAATTTGACAACTATTGCACCCATTCCCACACTTAAATATATACCGTGCACCTATATACCATGCACCTATTATTAGGTAAACTTACACATTACCTTTGCTCTCTAAAAAATTTCTAAGGACCAAGTTTTTTGAGGAAAACTACATGAAGGTTATAGATCCACCGTGTACCATCAAAGTTATCTTATTTCTTAAAACATTTTTGCCGTGCCTTGTTAAAATATATACTTTTGAATTTGACATCCCAATTATTAACCTCTTGGTTTTCAAATAATTTACAAATTAGCATTGTTCTTTAAGCTGATTTCGTTTCTTGGTATATAGATCTCCATCATAGCTGGAACCTAAGAGGACTCGACAATTGTGAGTTCTTCTGCCCAAAAATTTCGACGGTCAAGCAAAACAAACTTGGTGTTAAATGGATACAGATATTGAAATATTCATTCAATAATTTCCACATTTTGGCATTCAGCACGTCACATTCTAACCATTCCACAACTGGCTAGGTAAAAGAACGAGATGTGAGTGAAACTGGGAAGGCAATACTGCATCATACCATCAAAATACAATTCACTATTAAAGACACTGAAGATCACATAAACAAAAGCCCATCTGTAAGATGCCGGCCAAAGCTAGCTTAATACAGATACAATGCAATTGGCAAAGCTGTTAATTAAATTCCTTCAAATTAATAATTGCTTAAGCTCACCCGATTACCATTACCCACCAGCGTTTACTACATCGAAAAGATACATGGACAACTAAGCATGTGAACTAAAGATTTGATAAATGGCAAGGACAACTAAGCATGTGAACTAAAGATTTGATAAATGGCAATGTGACTCCAAAGAACATTGGTATCCAGACATGTTGGAAGTTTGGCTTCTATTCACACACCCTTGTGCTCATTCACTTTGCAAGTCTATTTTGTCCGTTTTCAGTGTAGATACCAACAGGATAGGATGAATGAGTCAACATTGGCAACAAGACATGTTGAAAGGTTTGGTTTCTATTCACACATCCTTGTGCTCATTCACTTTGTAAGTCTATTTTTGTCCACTTTCACTTTGTAAACACCAAGAACGGATAATCTAATAAATACTTTAGTGAGGTTACTTATGTATAGTCAAGATGGAAGGGTCGCCGACACCCCTCCAAGACAATAATACCAAGACAAAAACTCTATACAAACTTGACATTTATTTATATAAATAGTGTATTGTTTGACATGTATGCTGACAGCCCACAATCTTTAGGGTGTTAAACAAACCATTGATTAATTTATAACCGATATATAAATTTTGAACTGGTCTCAGAAAGGGGAAATCTTTCAGTAAACTTGGTAGTTACAAAAATTAAACCCTAGTCTGGCATTTCTACTATCTATGACCGCAATGGTAATATTGCTTCTCAAAGTACCATGGAAAATTTGTTTAGTACAAAGTGGTACTTAGCAATGTAATAGATGCAAAATACAATGAAAATGATTTCATCAAAACTACAAACCATTTAGACATTTTTTCAAGAAAAACCTCACAGAAAACCCCAAAGGATTCTTCCTCGTTCATGGAGAACTTTCCGAATAAAGAATCAACATGTCGGCATATATTAGTTCACACTCACCCAGGTGGTGGATTTGAATGGGGTACCTGTTGGCATATATTAGTTCACACTCACCCAGTTGATGGATTTGAATGCGGCACATGCTGGCACAATACTAGCCAAATGCCCAGGCAACATTAGAGACACCCAGTTGAGCTAATCCTTTGAGCTTAAATCATTACAACTTGCATGGCATAACAAATAACAAAAATTAACTTTGATTTCTGTTCAAAGCATACTTAACAACTTAGAATGAAATTCACATCCATTTGGATACTTTCACCCTGCAATTTATTTTAGTTCAAACTAGATCCACTAGTTAAATTTTTTCAAGTTATAAAATCTGTTCTGCCAGAACTGCAGAAAACGTATCAGGCCTAGGTGTGTATCCACCAACTTGGTACAGAGCAAAATTGTGGGTTGGCAGGCATATAAGGCACATGAACACATAATTTTACACCATGGACAGTAAAACCTATATCCATTCAATCCAATATCTTCATTTGCAAATTGACCAGATGGGACTTGAAAACTCATCTGGAAACATAAATGACAAAACACAACCCACGAATTTCAATTCACAAAGTTGGCATGGGTGCTTAACCACCCATTTCGTTAGAATTAACTTTGAAGTTGCCAGACATATGGATGAATAACTAGTTTTGGTGACAAAAACATTAAATACCGTATCCCTTAGCAATTACCAGACCAGACCTTTAATGTCTTGCAAAATAACTCAAAAAATTATAAATTCAATTCACAATCTATCTCAGCAACACATTATCCTACCAAAATTAAATGGCATTAAAGCCTGGACAGCCTTAAGCCCACCCGTCTTAAGAACTAGGCTTAAAAAATAAAAGCTTCATAATGTACTACTAGTCTATAAGTTCCACAATTCGCAGAAAGGAAGAGAAACTACAGCTGATCCAATAACTTAAATAATTTACTCATCATCCTCCTCATCAGCACCAGCATTCAAAGCGTTCAACCGAGCAATCAATTTGTTCTTTCTCTCTTCATAGGTTAGTTTCCTTGTCAAGTAACTGTCAAGATGCAAGATTTCATATGTTAACGACTCAAAAATAAAGTAATTCTACAAAGTTAAAGTTACCAATGATATTTCAATAATTCAAAAAAAATTCAGAACAGATCTACAGAAAACACTTACTGCTTCTGCACTTTAGGGACATGTTTCTCAGTGTATTTGATTGTCGGGTCTGCTCGAATGGCAGCATGCACTTTCTTGTACAACTCTTCAATGTTTTCAGGCTCTATACCTTTCTTATGGTACTNTGATCCAATAACTTAAATAATTTACTCATCATCCTCCTCATCAGCACCAGCATTCAAAGCGTTCAACCGAGCAATCAATTTGTTCTTTCTCTCTTCATAGGTTAGTTTCCTTGTCAAGTAACTGTCAAGATGCAAGATTTCATATGTTAACGACTCAAAAATAAAGTAATTCTACAAAGTTAAAGTTACCAATGATATTTCAATAATTCAAAAAAAATTCAGAACAGATCTACAGAAAACACTTACTGCTTCTGCACTTTAGGGACATGTTTCTCAGTGTATTTGATTGTCGGGTCTGCTCGAATGGCAGCATGCACTTTCTTGTACAACTCTTCAATGTTTTCAGGCTCTATACCTTTCTTATGGTACTCAGAAAACTGGGATTGATACTTTTCTGGTTCATCTTCTCTCAATGTCTACAAGTAACACAGAATGCAGTACAAACCATTGAATGGATATGGCAGACAATAAAAGCAAACTTAATTATGAAGACGCACAACTTAACCTTTGAAATAACATCAGCATCAACTAACATCACCAGAACATCCTATCATGGGTGACAAAAATAGTTACACTTCTACCTAGTAGTCAGGAATTCTAAATATTTTGAGAACTTCCCAGGCCTCAATGCTAATGTATGCAATTATTGCATAAATGTAATATTTTTCCATAGAGCATCGCCTGTAATCAAGATATTTATAAAAACTATAAAAACATTCCTTAAATAGTAGCTAATTTCTGACCTTCATGTATGCAGCTACATGACCTCCCAATATATACTTTCGATGTACATCGGCATCCAAGCTCTTGCTTTCCTTGTTATAACCAGCAAAACGCTTGTCGCTGTGAGGAATATCTAATCCTCCATCCAAAGCACCCTTGACAAACCACAAAGTTAAAAGCATATAAGAATGAAAGCAGCGAAAGAAAATAATATAGCTGGTATTTAGTAAAAAACTTAACAGAAGAAAATCAAAATGACTAGTATAATAATTATTAATTTGTTCAACAAAAAGATTTGATTTTAATTTAACCTGTCTGTTTATGTCTATAAAACCAAAGCAACTGTAGTCTAATTCACTACTGATATGAAATATTCTGAAAAAATATTAACAATGTTCCACCAAGTTTCTGGTAGAGGGGAACAGGAAGACACACTGGATGTGCGGGAGCACCCCCAAAATTTTAAGAAAATTCAATGGGGCCATCGGGGTCACCATCTCTAAAATTATAAAAATCAAAGTAATAATGACAATCCCAACAATAACAATTCATCCCATGCCACTTCATCATTGTGCAATCCAGTGGATACGCTATAATCCTGCCAATCCTAAAATCCCAAAAAAGTCCACTGAATTCTAAATGGGATATAAAATTCTATTTCCTCCATATGAAGTCCAATGAGGTTGGAACCACTCTCAACCACTCTCAAACATGCTGAAACACAATTAACGGCGATATTAAACTTTTCAGTGAAAGGATAGAAAAGGTAAGGTAAAGGAGAATGTCAAAGGAGGTTAGAAAAAGGAGAATGTCAAAGGAGGTGAGAAAAAGGAGAATGTCAAAGCAGGTGAGAAAAAGGAGAGTATCAAAGGAGGGTAAGAAAAAGGAGAACGTCAAAGGAGGTAAGATAAAGGAGAACGTCAAAGGAGGTAAGATAAAGGAGATGGTAATTGCTAAGGGATATGGTATTGGCCCTCTCCAAAGACTGATATTGTCAACAATGCATTATTAAATCTAAAACTAATCAATAAAACAAATATAAGAAAAGAACTATGACTTAAATGATAATTGCTAAGGGATATGGTATTTGAGGGATATGGTATTGGCCCTCTACAGAGGATGATATTGTCAACAATACACTATTAAATCTAAAGCTAAGCAATAAAACAAATATAAGAAAAGAACTGACTTCATGGATTTCAGAAGGCAATAAAAAAGATACCGCAAAACAGAGCAACAAAAAATGCCACAACTGGAA
Organism: Picea sitchensis; assembly: GCA_010110895.2. Classification (NCBI taxonomy): domain Eukaryota; kingdom Viridiplantae; phylum Streptophyta; class Pinopsida; order Pinales; family Pinaceae; genus Picea; species Picea sitchensis. The sequence goes on along the minus strand of SNQJ01S0077525.1, from coordinate 55,864 downwards.
CATCAGCACATGCTACATTATACCATCAATTTATAGCTTAAGCAATGGAGTTACGAAAGAGATTGATCGTAATAGCCCCACAATTAATACCATTTACCTTAATTTTTATAAGGTATGGTATTAATCACAAAAAACCAACTTTTACATAATTTAATCCAAAGCAAAAACACAATGTGCAGTTTACCAACCTTCAGAGCTCCAAAAACTCGGTTGCCAGTGGTGGTCCTTACAAGACCTACATCCAGCAAAGCTCTGAATGGCCTCCTGGCATCATTTGGCTCAACACTGTAGTCTTCTCCACTGGCCTGGCATACAAATCAGTGAAAACATCAGTCCCAAATAATTCTAAATAAAATAGAATTGAGTCCCACTAAGTTCAACAACAAAATATACACCATGTAATTTATAATAGCAAAAACACCCCAAGTATCCCATAGTTACAAAAGTTACAAAAGTCAGATTCCAAATGTGATAATTCAAAATAACTTATATAATAAGAAACAAAATTGCCAAATGCAACATTCATATTTAGCTCAGAACATTCCAAAAAATGAATTATCTTATTCTTGACCCCTAGGGTTCAAATACATAACCAAAATTTGCATTTATAATTTAGCAAACAGATGCAAAAATTCAAAAACATTAATTGCATACCTCCTCATTGCCAACATACTCCTCATCCATTTCCAGCTGCTTCAACACACGACGTGCCAGCAGGAGACCAGTGCAGTATGCTTCAAAATCAAGCAATATATCCATCAATACTCTGCTCATTATTCAAATCCAATGGTAAAAAGATTATCATTTATTACATAATAGTGCAATATGAAAGGAATTGAAGATGACGCAGAAAAGAGCAAATGTAAACAAAATAACATATAATGGTGTGCAATGACAAAATAAATCATACAAGGAAATAAATCATACAGCTTCATAAAAACATAACAGAACTCAGTCCTGGGTAGTTTGGAGTAAGTTGGAGCACTTGGCATAATGGTGGCCTAGGTTTAGAACCCAGCGGAAAGGTTACCACAGTAATGCAGTTTAAGTTTGAACAAATATTACCAGGGAGTGAGGTCGTGTCAAAGTAATAAACATTGGTTACAGCGGATCCATACTAATGCACTTTGACATGCTATAGATCCCACAGTCAAAGCTTCGTGTCCATCAAAAAGAGTTAACCAACCAAAAAGACAACATGGAAGAAACAAAGACTGTTGTTGGTTGGATGCGAGAAACAAAGACTGTTGTTGGTTGCATGAGAGAAACAAAGACTTGTTGGTTGCTGTTGTTCTATTTTGTTGGTTGATCCCAAACAAAATAGAACAGATAATACAAGATCACTGATTGATCATGTAGTAGCACATTTAAGCATAGAGCGGTGCAAATGAATTAATGCAATTGCACTTTCACATTAAAAGCATGAATGAAGCTCAGCTCCATCTCAAACTAAAAATAAAACATGGCTGTTCAAGTGAAGCCATTACAGAATGCAAAATAAGGCACTAAATGCAAACCATATAGCTTTTTAATTAATATTGCCACACAGCTCCGTATCCATCAAAAGGAGTTAACCAACCAAAAAGACAACATGAGAGAAACCAAGACTGTTATTGGTTGCATGAATACTATGTATTGATCCTCAAAAGAGTTAAACAACCAAAAAGACAACATGAGAGAAACAAAGGCTGTTGTTGGTTGCATGAATACTATGTATTGATCCCAAACAATATAGAAAAGATAATGCAGAATCACTGATGAATTAATGCAAATGCACTTTAACGTCAACAGCATGAATGAAGCTCAGCTCCATCTCAAACTTATAATAAAACATGGTTCTTCAAGTGAAGCCCAGAATGCAACATAATGCACTAAACGCAAGCCATATAGCTATTTAAATAAATATTGCCACTCAAAAAATAAAATTACGGATACCTTGTGTAGCTCAAGGTGCGAACCCACCAAAAATCATAATACATGATACTGGACTTCTTAAAGAGATCATAATGCAATTAAGCCTGTGACGGGGCGAATGAAGCCAATGTATCATGCAAATCAACAGAAAAGCGCCTAAATGAAGCTCAGTTTTATCCAAAAACTGAACATCCAGCACAGTTATTCAAGTAAAGCCCTTGCGTAGTGCGATATAAATAGATATTTAAATAGAAACTGTTGCCCAACAGAAATGGAGTAGCTATATAAAAATAAAACTGTTATCCAACACAATAAAGTGGGTTTATGTAGATATTTGAATAAAAACTGCTACCCGACTGGAACAAAGTGCAGATTCAACAAAAAACTGCTACCCGACTGGAATGAAGGGGAGATTCAACAAAAAATAATGCTACCCGACTGGAATGAAGTGGAGATTCAACAAAAAAACCTGCAACCCGACGGGAATGAAGTGGAGATTCAACAAAAAACAGCTACTCGACTGGAATGAAATATTTATTTAGTAAATAACCATCAAACTTAAATGAAACGGAGGTTTAAACCCAAAAACGCTGCCCATCAACTTAACTATAGAGACCTTCTGTTACATACCTGCAGCATAGTTTGTAAGCCCTACTTCGAGTCCGTACCGAGGCAACTCCCGAGAATAAGCAGCCGCCATAACAACATCTCCCGCAAGAGTTGCATATATGATTTGCGCCACCACATCCTTGTTACTCTTTCATTAAATTAAAGGTCAAGGAACAGCACAAAAAATCATATGAAGCATACAAGAATGTAGTTTTCAATAGGGCATCGATAACATCCCAAAAAGGATACGAATCTAACGACCAATCGGTATTTGGGTGTGTTGTACTTGTTCTTATCTTGGTTAATCAGGCGGATCCTTGCCCTGTAATCGGTCTTCCCCTCTGCACATATCTAAGATGAGCTAAAAATACCCTCTATATTATTAAAATAGTGATAGATCAACTGACGAGAATCAATCAAATACCTCTCCTCCGCTTGAATTTGACTTGAAACCTCTTGAAGTAAGCCCTGGTTTTCTGGGCTTTCACGAAAACCTGTATGAATTGTGTGCAAAGGAATAAGTGAATAAACCCTGGCTTTAAGAATTTATTAGGGTTTCTGAGTATGAGGTCATTACCATGGTTGCGGATCTCCTCTGTCCTGCTTCGGTCTCCTACTCCGCCCTCTTGTCTCCGCCACTCCTCTGCAGAGAATGCATGAAAGGACTATTATGAACCCAAGCTCTGCTTTTGAAGTGAATAAACCCTAGCTTTGCTCGTTGCCGTCCAATCTAGGGTTTAAATCAACGGCCTACGTTATTTCTCTATTTCAGGTATTTTCCTCTTTTTTCAATTATTTTACGTGCTTGAGTTTTGAAATTTGTATTTTATTCTTCTTGTTATTGACTCTGGTAGGTTAAAATTTAACTAAAACGCACCCCTTTCCGATGGACTTCGGCGTGAGAAAAATCTTCATTCCGCTCATGTTTCCACCTAGACAAAAACATGGGTGTCATGTGTTCCAATTTGATCCAAAACCTTTAAAAAAACCTAATTAGCTTAATCGAAATCATAAATAATTTTCTCTTTTACAAATCCCACTTAGGATGGCCAAAAAAAAGGTGTATTAGTTAATCGTTAGAAAATGTGCTCCCCACATTCTTATTTTAATAAATAAAGCAATTCTATTAACATTACGAAATATATACATGTTCCACCTTATTTAGGGATCAATATTCCATTGTTTGACTCTATAGTTCATACCTAAAATACTAGTTCAAATGTTCAATTTTTTACCCTTTGTTTATTGTTTTTGTTTATTGTTTATATTTATGAGGTAATTGTTAAATCTAAGAAGTTAACTTAACCAAGTTTTGTTAATATTGTTGGGCATTTGGTTAGTTATATGTCAACAAGTACTTGTTTCAAATCCATTTTTCTGAGGTGCATTAGTTTGCACTCACTAGTTAGGGGTGGCAGGAGTGGGAGGAATTATTATTGATCCCGAAGGAAATGATAAATACTTATTTGTATGGGGATTGGGAAGGGTTACAAATAATCAAGTTGAAGTCCCTGCTTTATTCCAAGGTTAGTGAATTGTTAATGAAAGGCATTATAAGAGATTAATTGTCATTAGAGACTTGGAATTAGTCATCAAATCTATGTGCAAAAACTCTGACAAAAACAATCATGTTTTGTTGAGAATATTTCATAGAAACAACAAAGAAGTGGCAAGGTTTGAGGAGGTAGAGTTATTCTGTGTGGTTAGAGTGTAGCATCCCTAGTCACCAACTGGGTTATGCCACTTAAAATTTCGAACTATGATACTAATTTAAGTCATAAAAATACTCTGCAAATGCACAGATTCATACAAAATAATAACAGAAATACACATGCAACATACACATGAAAAACCCATGAAAATAAATGCATAAATATTAACGCAGCACATGAATTAACACACAAATGGCACTTATCTTTGATTAAAAGAACACCAACTGTGTGCAGACCTTCCACGTTCCTCTCGGCCTTAGACTGCACTGTGCATAGCTCTCAATAGTGGGTCACCCCTGAACTGGGGCTAAACTCCACCTGGGAAAAGGATTCCTAACCAGGCTAAGGTATCTCAGATAGCAGGAAACTCAGTCACAGGTGCCAACTCGAACTAACAACCTACAGTCCTTCATTCCCCACATGCATGCCCCACGCCAGGAATTGTGCCCCTTCTCTGCTCAACAGTCCCTCAGCTGCCCCACTTTCTTTATGGGGCTTCAGCAACAAGCCAGACATGAAGTCTTAGAGCCCTGCAATTACAGTTTGGCACCTTCGGGAATCAATTCCCCACAATTCTCTCACCTGGAGAGAATGCTCAAGGGCCTGACAACCTGCCTCTTCAATATCCCACAGGCCTGACAACCCGCTTCTTTAGTCCAGCTCCAAAGCTAACCAGGGTACAAGTACAGGTAAGTAACAACAGGGTACAGGTGACAGCTAAGTGAATGAAGGAATGATGATAGAATGATAGGAAAATGAACTAAGTCCAAACTATATGTATGCATGTTCCCAACTTGACACTTGTCGTGTTGAGAACTACCTTGGGCCCACTTGTCCCCATCCTTGGAACTTAGGATAAAATAATTATCCATACTTTATACTTTAAGGAATATTAATATAATATTCCTTTGGGCTTAAGCCCCCATAGCTTAGCCCCTTGTCCTTAAATACTAGCCCCCATTTCCCTATCTAGTGGAGTTTAGCCCCCCATACTCTTTTACATGGTTTGTCTACAACAGTGATGTGTTTTCATTAATATTTGCATGTGATTACATATTACAATGATGGCTCGTTGGTCATTTAACTTCTGCCTCTCCAACCTAATAACCACACAGACACTCTGACCTCAAAATACATATACACAAAGGCACTCTGGCCTCAAAATACATGTACACAAACTCAGGATGGTGCACACCCTTCCTTTAGTGCGCAATCCTCATACACCTACACAGGTGCGTGAAACATTATAAAATGTGCTCACTTATTTAGTATGATATTCTCGTGCGCTGACTCGATGCACGCAGAACTGAACCAAAGACCTTGTACCATCAGCTCACCAGCTTATATGTATAATTGCATTTACATTTATATGTACAATTGGGGTTTGGCCTAGGGGTATTACATAGAGCATATAATTGGCAAGCTAACAAACTAGTTAATGACACAAGCAAAGTTGAGTGCAATTCCTTTAGAGATAAAATTGGATTATCAAGGTTCCCAATTCATTAATCGTGTGAAATTGAGAACTTTAAATGTTGAAAAATGGGGTATTATGTTAATCACCCCCTCTCATCACAAGGTAGTTCATTTAAGGATTGTGTCATGCATGCCAAACACATGGTGTCACAAACATGCAGTCTACCTGGATCTTTTTCTACAACTTAAGTTCTCCCAAGTTGTTCCAACACCTACGGTCATGTGGCATTGCCTTGCCTCAGTCGTAGTGGCTTGGCCAACCTACACCTACTACAACCAGACTACACCTCCTCACCTAAGGTCTACCCAAAACTTTTCCTTAGGCTACAATAAGTTAGATGCCTAACCAAATCTAACACACTTAGTTCATCCAACAATCAACACTTAGGCATGCATCTAACCGCAACCTTAAAACATGCCAACCATCCAACACTTAGCCAATATTACAACTTAGCTAATTAGCAATGTGAAAGGAACAACAAAATTCAATACACATAAAGCAAACATAGAACACAAGTATGGCCAGGCACCAAGACAAGTGCCTTAACTCTTTATTATACATAAAATGTTACAATGGTGTACAACAAGGGAGTGTGGCCAACTACCTGCAACTCATTTACAAGCTACAATTACAATGGCTAATAACCAACATAATTGCCAATCCAGCCCCTAAAGCAACCGTAGGCCCGCTTCCTATGGGTTCTATTTACGTTTCCTTGTCACTTAGCCAATGCAAGTCAACATGCGTTGCCTAAACCCCGAACTCGATAATCGCAAACCTCCACAATGACTCTTTGCAACTCCTTGTTTGAATATCGCTTGTCACTTTGAGGCATCCACCTATTTATATGAGCTATCCTTGCCTTGAGAAGCCCTTTTCGTCCCAAGATGGACCCAAGTGTTGTTGAGCGAACTTGCTCTTCTTCGGTGACTTGTCCATCGATCATTATGTCAAATCATTTCAACTTGTGCTAGGTTCACCCATGTCGTCCCAAGCCCACCTAGGTTGTCTTGTTTGTCTTAAGTCATCTCAAGCCCACCCATGTTGTCCTATCCAGTTGTGCTTGTAATGTACCTAGGGAGGATAATATGGGGTAATACGGGGCACCTAGGGAGGTTCCCAGGGGGATAATGAATGTCTTGTGCCCACAATATTGGATTAAAGCCACTATGTAATTAAAAGGAAATAATATAACAATAAGGGGTAGCTAGCATAAACCCCTAGGAATACTCATGAGAAAGTATAAATGCACATAAGTATCAATGTATTGGAGATGTGTTGAATTGTATTGTCTTATAGCAAACATGGCTTACAGAGTGATTCCTTCCATAAGAAGTATTTGATGGTGTTACCCTACCTTAAGGGTTCTTCTCTCTATGTTCTTGTGTTGTTCATGGTGAATGTTTTGGCATTTTTTATCACTACAAGGAAAAGACCCTTTGGAAAAGGTTTTGGTGGAATCCCCTACAAAAATAGCCCAAAAATATGTTTATGGTGGAGGACACTAGCGAAAGCATCGATGCATCTAATAATCGAATGCACCGTAACAAGGTTACATTAAAAAAAGAAAGATAATGGTCGTAAAATTCTTTTTACCATTTTCAGTGTTGTAGATCTCTCAAGCACCGATGCACTTTTGCCTCTCTAAAGCGCCCTACCCTCGAGGCTTCCCTTGCTTGCCTTCCTTCCATCCATTTCTCAATGCGTGGCTTTTGGATTTTGCCAAACAGTGGACAAATTTGTTTTTTTTTTACTATGTGGCAACCATGCCTCCCCGATGAGCAAATGTCCAGGCAATGTCTTTATTTCTTTATAACTTAAACTTTTAGCAGATTAAAATGCAAAATTCAGTTAAATTTCCACTGCTTAAAAAAAAGAATTATGTGCGGTGTGTTCGATTCGTTTAGCTCACACGACAGACGGTGCACCCTGAAAATTTACAAGGTGCATCGAAACACATTTGCCTAATTTTTCGTCGGTGCGTTTGTAAACGCTACGCCTCAGTGCGTTACGTAACATTTAATGCCCTAGGGGTAATTTTATCGACACNTTTATGTGGTGCATTGGTAAACTTACACACCAGGGTGTTAAGGATTACCCAATGCACCGCCGTAAAAAAATAGAGCCTAAATACCAAAGTACCGTAATTATCAATTTTTTAAAAATTGTTTGTGCGATGCATTGTCTTTCCTGTAACACATTGGTGCATGTCAGGAAAGGCTACGAACCGCAGTAACAATTTTTTTTAAAATGATTTTACGGTGCTTTAGGATTTTAAGTTTTTATTATTTTAAGCAGTGCATATGTTAACCTTAACGCATCGGTGCGGTACGTTTATACAACGCACCACATAAAATAATATATCAAATTTTATACGATGTGTTATGTTACATGTGTGCACCGACAACGGTGCTCACAAGTAAGATATGCACCGTGGGCGGTGCTTGACTATTTTTTGGGCGCATCGATAATGAAATTTACTTTTTTTTAAAGAAAGTTATTTTTCCGTATTTATAAATAAATTTCTCATTTGCTATTTTTTTTATGTTTTATGTATGAGGCTGATGTATTTTATATGTTAATCATACAGAGACATCAACAGAGAGAGGGTTGACATGTATAATGTTGTATGGAATTGAGAGGCGAGGGAGAGGGAGAGAGATTTGTACCCTCGCCCTGTTACTGCAGTGACCCAAGTCCTCTTGAAGAATGTAGGCCTCCTTACATACTATGACGAGGATACATCCCTAAAGGGGCACTCCGGGTTCTTGGTGCAACTAGTATGTTGATGGGATTTCCATCGACAAGCTTTTCATGTCGGTCCTGATCAATGGTACCAACCCACTGAGGAGGATATATACTTTATCACTGGGTTATCCAGGAGAGGGGAGGATTTTCCCCAGTTCCTTGATGTCCCAGTCGGTGTTGCAGCAGAGAGTCAACTCATGTACTCTCAAAGATATATTGTGGTTGATGTACTTTAGCCAATTGATTTTCATGTGTCTGGTGGACAACTACAGATCGCTTCTTTCAGTGCAAAGGAGGTTAGGTGCCTCTCACTGTTAGTGAAGACCATTGAACACTTTACAAGTGATGGGAAGCGCATTAGTTACGCTCTTTTGTATTATGTGGATTATTTGGTACAGAGGCCACGATGTATTAGATGGTCTGTCATTTTTTTGTGGCAGTTTTGTATAGCTCTAGATAGATGTCATGCTATGATACATGGGAGGACGAACTTCTCTTTTGCTTCAAAGTTGTTTTGTTTATTTTTTGAGAGGTTTCCAAAGATGAGGCCTACTTTTGTCTGTCATCCTTCTAGGTCGATGACTTAGGTGTGGATGCACATGAGGGGCGAGATGATGCCCAAGAGAGGCTAACCGGAGTTTCTAGCCAGGATTTCCACTAACGCATTGGGGCTACTAGCCAGTGAGTCCAATCACATGTTCGTGATGGTGTCATGTCCTTACGCGGGGTTGGATTAGAGAGGATGTCCAAACATCCTCTTCACATCGAATGAGCCACCAAATGCTAGAGGTAATATTAGTGTTTTGTTTAAATTAATCTAGTTTCATTATTATCTTACTTAATTAGAATAAAATTAATTCTAACATGTTCTTTAACTTGTTTTATTAAAATCTTTAATGAAATTGTTTAATTATTGTCGTGTATTATATATTTTGCAGATATTGGCACATTTGTTGGGAACGTGCCTCCTCCCCCACCATATGCGAATGAGGAGATGCTCGAGGCCATTGCGGGTTAGGGCCTTTGAGTGCAGATACTCGGTGGCATACACCATAGGCCAGATACCAAATTCAGGTTGGATTTGGGCGACCGATTCTGTGCACTTTTGGTCGAGGTGGGAGTCCTCCCTATGTTGATGCAGACATCAGGGCAGATCCTATGCTCTTGGAGATTTGGAAGGAGAATCCATGCGATATGATGTCCCTTATGCGTTATATTGTCAGACCTACTAGGCTACTAGTAGTGAGGAGGGTTGTCGATGATACACACTCTTCCTCTAGTACCCGTTCGTCCAGTACCCCATCGACTTATGAGAGTGGTTGTGATCCTTCTCCACGTCCTCCTCCTCCTCCTTCACCTCACCCAGATGAGCATGCAACACCTATTCCTCCACTACGTGATCTTCCACTTCCTCTTGACCATCCATCATCTTCTACTATAGACCATCTCTCTCTCTCAAT